>PVKY010013064.1:0-11195 GCA_004027775.1 Bradypus variegatus | reverse complement strand
TTAAAAAAAAAAAAAAAAAAGCCTATGTGGTATCATGGAGATGGTTACCTGTATCTTTAAATTACATAGGGAATTTTGTATGTTTAAATAATTATGCTGGGTTCCATAATGCTTATCTTAGAAACTGTTTAGTAAAAGAAAATATATAAACTGTGCATTTTGTGAATGCCTCCCTTGGAGCATTCATCCAACTTATATGTGTAGTGTGATGGTTATTATAGATACTTAAAGTATAGTAAGTGGCTGTGGAACAGGAGAGACTGCTATTTACATACCTACTTAAGGGGGAACTCCTGCCCACGTAATTAAATCAGTGTTGTCCTTTCCTGTCAGTTTGATCAATTGCAGTACTGGTAGCTTCCCGCTTGTGACTGTTACCTAATCGTGTCAATGTACATCTGTAGTATGTACATGTGAAAGTGCCTTTCTATTTTAGAGGAGTTTTAGCCTTGCTCTTGTACTGTTGCATTTTCTCCACTCCCTGCCCATGTCCTCCTTCCTCCCTGGCCCAGTTCCTGCTGCCCACCTGAGTCTTTTGAAATGCCCTCCATCCCCTCCCAGCTTCTCCATCCCCACCCTCCTGTGCCTCGGTGCTCAGTGTCATCCTGTCTCGCATCTTTGTCGGTCATCGGACTGTCTCCTTTCCCTTGTAGACGTGGTTGTGCCTTTCCCACCCCCACAGCAGCTCTTCCTGAGTCCTCCCTCCCCACCCCACCCGTCCCCTGCCCATGTGCTGCTGACTTCCATGTGTTCACCTGTGTGCTCCAGTCTGCCTTTTACCATGACATTCCCTCCTCGCAGAGGAGAAGATACAGGGGGATGCTTTTACAGTTCTGGAAGGAAAAAAGAAAATGTTTTGTTAATCTGTTGTGACAATGCACTTTTATATATAGTACTGTACATTTTGGCATGTACCATTACAGGCTTCTGTATCCAGTCAGGTTTGTTCTTCACGGTGTATCTTTATAATAAATAAGATAGTTCTGGCTGCCTTTGTCTGCTTCCAATTTAGTGTAATTCTCTGTGGTGTTTTCTTCCCTCTTTCTTTCTTTCTTTCTTTATTCCTTTCTTCCTTTCTTTCCTTTCTTTCTTTCTTTCTTTCCTTTTCTTTTTTTTTTTAATAATTATTTTTACCCCAGAGAGCTGAGTTATATTAAATAATGTGAAACTACTTTTTTGGAAAAAATGTTGTCTCACTTTCATTATTGCTCCTGAACTTGCAAATGAGGCCTCCTCCACAGGGCCTTGTCCATGGCGCCATGGGTTTTCAGAGTCGGAGTTTGGGAACTCCTGTGTAATAAAGAAAAAGAGTTGAGGAGAGCCTTGGCTGTGAGGCTAAGATAGTGCGGTCCTCAAAAACCCACAGCAAACAAACAAAAAACACACTGTATATTGAAATCTTCCCTTTGAGTAGGACTCTTTGGAATGATAAACCTTGCCAAGCTGCATTTGTTTAGTTTCATTTGAATACATTGAAATGTAATTCTTAGATATTGACTATGTTTAGAATTCTCTGTGTATTGATATTTTTTCTTCAGACATTTAAAAAAAAAAGTAACTCTTGAGTTCTAGCAATAAATAATAGCTTCATAAAACTGATCATCAGCCATGTGCCAGATGGAATATTGATAAGAGAGATCAGTAAAAATTGACATCTAAATCAAGGAAACACATTTTCCATTAAAGTGTAAAATGCATACAGAAACATGCACAAATCACTAGTGTGAGGTTTTTTTTTTTTTGGTTTTACAAAGTAAACACACTCACATATCCAAGAAATAGAACATTTTCAGCATCCCAAAACTCCTGTTGTGCCCATCCCAGTGCCCCCTCCCTCCTCTCCAAAATTAATCAATATCCTGATGAATAACACCAAAGTTTGTTTTTGCCTCTTGTTTAATTTTATATAAATGGACTCACACAGTTTGTAGATTTGGTGTCTGGCTCCTTTTGTTGAAATTTATGTTTGTAAGAGTCACTTATGTTGTCAGCATACAGCAGTAGATTTTCTGTTTTCATTGCCATGTAGAATTCTGTTGTATGAATATGTTCTGTATTATATTTTGGTATTCTGTGATTAAACTTTGGGTATTGCAAGAGAAATCTTTAAACATGGACAAATGAATGGAAAAATAAATAACCCCACCAGTTAGAAGAATTGGTTTCCAAAAACATGATGGAATGAAGTTGAACTAAGCCATTGACTGGAAGGCCTACCTAAAAGCAGGGATAGTTACTTTTTAGAATTCATTCATTCATTCATCCATTCATTTATTAGAAAAAAAAAAGTTTTCAATCTGGTGCCAAGAGATTCACAGATGACACTGAAACTAGTTAAAACATTACTTGAGGCTACAGCTCTCTCGTCCAATGCTAAGTACTTTTCTTTAAAGCCCACTTTAGCACCAGAGACTCAGATTCAGAGGTACCACCAGAGAAGCAAACTCCCAAACCATGCATTTGTACCAGAAAAGACCCTGCTCTGGTATCTTCCTTGCTGCTACCCCACATCCGAGAGCCTCAGCCTGCCACTCCCCTCTCCACCTGTACCTCTTCCTTGCATCCCTCACTGCTGAATGTGAGTCCGCTCTGGGTGTCTGGTTGTCGCTCCCACGGTTCATAAGCCTGCTCCCTGTTAGAACGTTAGGGAGGCAGAACCAGGGAGTTTTCTGGCTTCAGTCTTAGGTAGTTGAGACAACTAAAGTGGAAAATTCCCAAGTTTGGTCTAGAGTGTCAAAAAGGTCATGGAGAACCAAAAGAAAATGTCAAATTCCATTCCACAGGCCATATATCGCCACTTTGATTTTGGAAGATCTGGTCAGTGTATACCTTTGTGGCCTTTTATCTGCTTCTACATACTAGAACACTTGGCTTTTATAGTAAAAAGTAATTATTTTACCATGGTCAGTCCTCAATAATAGAGCTCCCCAACAAGAGAGCCTGGAGAGCTGGGACAGACCCCAAATAGCAAAACGTTTGTGTGCATGGGTGTGCGAGAGAGAAAGATTGTGTCTCCCAGTGTCTGAAACAAATGCTTCGTTCAACACTAACATAATGAAGTTGTAGCATGATGTACATCTCCAGCTGCAGGATATTTGCAATTCAATTCTGGCAACTCCTGGTTGTATTCTTCATACTAATCAGCTCTCTACCAAGAGCACTCCTGGGGGTAATTGGCTTTCTTTTGGCTGCTTGGGTGTACAGCTAAGGGAGGGCTACTGATGAAGTACCCTCTCAGCCGTGAGGCATTGTACCAATCTTTTGTCTCTGACATATCAAGGAAATCCCTTTTTTAAAAATCATGTCCCTCTAGTGAAAGTGGATGACTGTTCCGTAAGCTAGGGGAGAAGGGCACATCATCAATAGTCTGGTGGCATATTAAAAATTAAACAATGTTGGGATATTAACCAACTTGAAAATGAGATTTAGAGTTCTAGGCCCTTGATGGACTGTGTCCATTAATAGAGAAGCAACGTGATCAGGATTTATAATAGACAGCATAGTCTGTGAGCCAAAGATAATTATTCTGTTAGTAACTGAATATTAGGAGATACATTAGGAGAAGAGAGAAAAGAAATTTTAAATTAGCCAAAATCTGTTATCTGGTTCTAATTCAATCTCAGTTACTAGATTTCAACAGATCATCAAACCATACCTCAATTTTCCAAACAAATAATCCAGTCACATTTTAGTATAATGTCTTCTAATCCTACCCTATGCTTATTTTTAGCAAAGTTGAATTGATATTCTGCATGTAATTGTATTCCCTTGCTGGGTTTTTCTCCCTCACATTAGTTTATAATAGAAGTCTTAAGTAAACATGATTTTTTAAATGGCCGCATAATATTCTAGCATATGAACAGAACATAATCTATTGAATCATTTTCCTATCACTGAGGGAGCCTGTTTGAGGATTTTTTTCTATTGAACATTATGCTGTGGTGAGCAGCTCTCTATATAATCATCATCTACATCTTGGACCATTAATTTAACATTGACTCAGAAGTAAAATAACTGGGTCAAGGGTTATAAGCATCTCTAAAGCTCATGGTAAATATTGACCAACTTTTCCAGAAAAATGTGCTTCATTCCTTTTTGCCCCAACTAGTAGCCTCCTAGATAGTTTTCCTGCATCCATTGTCTTCCCTTTGCAAAAGTTATCTATACTCCTCCTAGTCATCTTTCTTAAAAAAAAGAAGCTAAGTTTTATTGAAAACTTACTATATACAAGACACTGTTTAAAGTATGTTACATAATAACAGCTAGCATATATTGTCATTCCCTAGTCTACAAACATTAATTAATTTAATCCTTATAAGAAAGCCATGTGAGAGCTAACAATATTATCATCCTTATAGAAAATATAAGCTACAAAGGGTTAAAAACTTGCTGTGGTCACCAAGTTAGTCAGTGGCAGAGCCAGCATTTGATTACTGGTTGGCCTGATCCCAGTGCTGTGCTTGTACCAACTGCCACATTCTAACCCTTGTGGGGTCAGAATGATTTTTGCAAGTGCTCAAAAGCCATAGATGGCTCCCCAGTCCTGCAAGGCCAACACTGTGACGGACTCATCCCAGTATCTTCAAACCTAATGCATTGCTAATTGTCTTAGTTTCCTAGGGCTGCCGTAACAAAATGACACAAACTAGGTGACTTAAAACAACAGAAATTTATTACCACACAGTTCTGGATGCCAGATGTCCAAAATCAAGGTATTGGCAGGGGCCATGTTCCCACTAATGTCTACAGGGAAGAATCTGTTCCATGCCTCTCTCCTGGCTCCTTGTGGTGGCTGCAATCAAACTTTGCCCCCGTTGTCACTTGGGAGAATGCCAAGAACATGTCTGACTGTCTCCCCTTCCCTTCTGTGATGGTTTGAAGCTATGTGTACCCCAGAAATGATCATGTTCTTTTTAATCCATTCCTGTGTGTGTAGACCTGTTGTGGGTGGGGCATTTTGATTAGGTTATTTCAGTTGAGGCATGCCCCAGGTGGGTCTAATCCTCTTACCTTTATAAGAGGAAAAAAGACAAAGAGAAGACACAGAAAAAAGCCTCAGAGAAGCTAAGAGAGATAGAAGCTGAGAGAGGGCACACAGGAAAAAAGAAAGCTATAGATGGAGGAGCCAGAAGTCAAAAGCAGCAAAACCTGGGAGAGAAGGACCAGCAGCATTGCCGTGTGCCTTCCCACATGACAGAGGAGTCCCAGATCGCCAGCGGCCTGTCTTCAGGAAGAAGGTATTGTCCTGTTAATGCCTTGATTTGGACATTTTCACGGCTTAAGAACTATAAGCTTGTAAGTTAATAAATCCCCATAGTAAAAGCCAACCCATTTCTGGTATATTGCATCTCGTCTTCTTTAGCCAACTAAAACACCTTCTTATAAGGACCAGTCATATTGGATGAAGGGCCCACTCTATTCCAATATGACCTCATTGTAACTTGTCTAATTCATTTACTTGTCTATAATGACCCCATTTCCAAACAAGGTCACGTTCTGAGGTTCTGGGGATTAGGAGTTCAATATATCTTTTTTGGGGGGGTGGGGAATGGGTGGACGCAATTCAACCCCTAACACTGAAATGAATTCAGTATCTTCCATTTCATCCTTACTTCCCACCACTTTCTCTTAAGAACCTGTGGTTTGGGCCAGACCAAAAGACCTTTTCCTGAACCTGCTGGGCTGCATGCTCCCCCAGCATCCCTCAGGCTGTTCCTTAGCCTAAAAGGTCTCTACTCACCCTGATACCTGCCTGGTGAAATAATGTTCCTCTTTACAGGAGCCCTGCCTCCTTATGAAGCCCAACTAAAGTGCTAGCCCTAAACGACCAGCTGGAGTTAATTGCTCCTTCCTCCATGCTTCCATTGCCTTCACTTGGATTCAGTCAAGCTTTCTTCTGGAGAGACTGCAGTTTCCTTTTGAAAAACAATCGTGCCATTGTCTGGCTTAGCCCCGTAGCAGTAGGCTGAGTGTGGCAGGGGTGCCAACAGCTGAGTGGCCACTGGCCTTTGAGAGCTATGTCCAAAGCACAGCGCTGGGCAAGGACCCTGCTCCCAGAGTAGACACAGGTGCTAAATCAGTGTCCTCCAAAATAGCAGATCTAAAAAGGTCAACACTGACACAAAGAAACAGAGGCACATATTCACACATGACTGAGACGTCCAAACAATTTCACTGAAGATATAGATAAGCATTTCAGTAAAAGCAGTGCTAAAAGCAATGTGTAGTAATACACATCCATTAATGGGTCCACGTGGGTGAAGGAAGTACCTTTTTTCTCAGCATTAATGCAGCGGTGTTCGCTAACATGTCCAAGTGCACAACAGATGAGGTAAGGTTTTCATTTCCAGCTCTTCTAGGGGATAGAGATTGTTTAATTAAAATTTAATGTTATTTAAGATATTAAGTTAACTTGATAACATGCAAATTTCCTATTTGTCCCTCTGTCATTATAACACAGATATTTAACACCAAAAGGAAGAATTATGTATATGTTTAAGGTCAGAATAAGCACTTCCATTAACTACAGGATCCTTGCCTCCTTTCTAAATTGAGGAATTTGGTACTCAGGGAATGAATGATGGAGGCTTTAATGTTAAGCTTCTACATGCAGCTGGAGGCAAGACTGATTTCATCAAGGTTCTAAGACTTTATTTATATAAGCATCCTTTTCCTTTTTGTTTAATTTACATAGTATTGGGTCTATATCATGACTTAGCTCTTAGCAACTCACAAAGTCTACTTGTCTTTAGTCCTTTGCACATCCACAGCTTTCTTAGATCTTTGCTAAGAAGATGCTTTTAAGGCAGACATTTGTGCTGAACCTAAGAAAGGATTCCTTCTGCTCCAAGGAGCAAGAAGTAAAACTAAAGACATTTTTTTTAAAGTCACAATAATCTTCTAAAGTGGAAAACATAACACCTTACTTCCCTTCTTAAAACCCCTTTGATGACTTCCTGTGTGTCCCAGTTTGTATATAATATGTCCCCCAGAAAAAGCCTTATTCTTTAATGTATTCTTGTGGGGGCAGACGTATTAGTGTGGATTGGGCTGGAATTTACTGGTTCAGTGTCCACAGAGATGTGCCCCACCCAACTGTAGGTGATAACTCTGATTGGATAATTGCCATGGAGGTGTGGCCCCGCCCATTCACTGGAGCACTATATAAGCTCAGACAGAAGGAGCTCACAGCTTGCTGGAGCTGGAGCTGAGTCAAACATTTTGAAGATGGCCGTTGGAAACTGATGCAGACATTTTGGAGAACGCCATTTTGAAATGCAATCTGGGAGCAAGCAGACCCCAGCCATGTGCCTTCCCAGCTAACAGAGGTTTTCCAGATGCCAATGGCCTTTCTCCAGTGAAGGTACCCTTTGTTGATGGACACTTTATGGCCTTAAGACTGTAACTGTGTAACCAAATAAACCCCCTTTTATAAAAGCCAATCCATTTCTGGTGTTTTGCATTCTGGCAGCATTAGCAAACTAGAACACTGTGCCACTGGAAATAAAATCCAAACTCCCAGCACGGGTCAACACTACCTGGCTTCTGCTATATCCTTCAACCCCGTCTTATTCTCGGTCCCTCTCATTCATGATGTGCCCACCACGCTGGCATTTTTTACTGTCCCCCCAATGTGCTGAGCTTGTTTCTGCCTCAGAGCTTTACCATAGCTCTTTCTGCCTAGAATGATTTTCCCTTAGATTTTTACATAAAATGGCTCCTTTTTCGATAGTCAGACTGCTCCCCAAATGTCAACTCTGCAGAGAAGGGGACCCTAACAACCCACTAAATGAACCTCCTGGTTACAGGCTGGTAGGAATGTAAATTAGTTCTACCCCTTTTGCAGGGCAATTTGGCAATAGTGATCAAAATCACAAACATATTCCCTTTGACCCAATAACTCCACCCTTAGAAAATTATCTTACAGATAAATTCACACACGTGGGAAATGACATATGTGACATTGTAAACAACCAAAATGTTCACCAATAGGGGACTGGTTAAATAAATTATGGTGCATTCTTAAAATGGGCTACTCACTCTGCAGCTATAAAGGAGACTGGGGAAGATGTCCAAGATATATCACCATGTTTAAGATAATAATGCGAAACAGTGTATGTGGTAAGCCACCATTTGTGTAAAAAGCAGTTAAAACAAGAATATATGCTGTATGTGCTTGTTTATATGAAGACACCGTGGAAGGACACACAAGAAAGTACTAACAGAAGTTACCTAGGCAGGATGAGTGGGGAGAACTGGGGGACAGATAGGGAAAGATTGGTTGCTGAATACTTTTTAAATACATTTTTAGGTCAGATTCATGTGACTGTACTACCAATTCAAAATGTAATAATTTTTTTAACCTGCAATAAAATAAAACAGCACTCCCCAATCCCCCTATTATCTATCCTTCTTTATTTTATTCATAGCATCTATTATTATGTAGCCAAATATAAAAATGGAAGCTCCCCTGAAGGGCCAAAATATTGTATTCTAACACGCAGGACCAGAACAATATGCAAATGTTTAAAGGACATGTGAACAACACACGGGTCTTATTCATGATGCCATTCAGTGAACTCTAAGCAGAAAGGAATGAAACCTACATCAGCACAGGGAGGGGAAAGAGCCAGGCTTCTGCTCCTGCTCAAAAAAATCCACCTCAAAGTGTGATTCTAATAAACACACCAGGAAGGAATAGGTGATTGCATTGGATTGGTAAAAGTCTCCTTTATCCTTTATAGCCCATTTAATCTGACCATATTCTATTTCATGCCAGAATAATTTTGGAAGAATCCAATGGAAATTTGGCAGAAGCACCTTTTATTTTTTTGGTGGGGGGTGGGGAGAGACATAGCTCCTGCCATTCTTTAATATGAGCCATACAGGACTGTAGTGCAGATGTGTCTGTTGAAAAGACTTAAGCCATGAGCTCCAAGAATAAGGAAAAAGAATATAAATACCAAAATATATGCACACTGTATGAAAATGGACCACTTTTAAAGGTACTATAAAATATGGCCAAGTTTTGAGAAAAGAAAGACCTTAATAGAATCCAGCTCCTCTAAAGAAATTGGCCCCCCAAATTTCCATTTCATCGCCATGACAACTAGTACCCCATCATTGCCATAGTAACCAGTTAAATAGCATTAGTCTAAAGACAAGTTTTTTGATTGGGTGACCAACTGAAGCCATTAGGAGCCTCATAGCAGTGCTGAAAGGCTGTTCTGCAATCACATTGACCTATTTCTAGCCCTTCCATGTGTTTTAGATCTCCAGTGTGTTTCCCTAAAACCAAATGTTTTTTGGAATGAAACAATTTCCAGAAGTGTATAATTATTATATTCCTGCATGTCACTGCTAAATTTGAGACCATTTGTTTTCTAATTTCCCAGAAATGTGGTAATACACGCCAGCCACACCCTTCACCATGCCTTGTAGTTTAATTATGACATCCCCTCTGTTATAGAAACAAGGCACGCTAGCCACATCTGAAGCCAGATGTTGGTTACTGGTGACAACAAGCTGCCTTCTTTATTTGATGAGCCACTGACAAGCTGAACTGCAAGGAAACTTTGAGGGTGGGGAGTGACAATCCTGTAAAATAACAGAGGGGGGAAAGAATTCATTCATGTGGCAGCACTCTTTATTTATATGTTCACACAAACTAGTATTTACAATGTAAAAATTGTTTTTTTTTTAAATGCTGTCTGTGCTGGTTTGAAACTTATGTACTCAGGAAAGACCATGTTTTTTAATCCAGTCTTGTGGGTGCAGACTTATTATGGGTGGGATGTTTTGATTAGGTTGTTTCCATGGAGCTGTGATCCACACAACTGTGGGTGAGACCTTTCGATTAGATTATTTCCATGCAGGTGTGACCCTGCCAGTTCAAGATGGGTCTTATTAGGTTACTGGAGTTCTTAAGAGAGCTCAGGGGTCCAGTGTGATTTCTACTAGCTGCATCCAGCAACAGATCAAGATTTGGGAAGTGCCCCTTCTTCAGTCTGGTGACCATGGAGGGATGAAATCATCTGAATGACATGCTGCTTAGTGGGGTCCTCGACTTCGGAGTTGCAGGAAATAAAGTCCTGGAATTCATCATATCAGAGACAAGTTACAACTGTTCCAGGGTGAAGGCACACTTCCTGTTAAACAAAAACTGGTAACAGTAAATCCTCCTGAAATAGAGTCATCATTATGGACTCTTTTCAAAGCATGCTTACAAACTTCCTAATTGTTACGTCTATTGTTGTCCTAGTCAAATAACTCTTATCTCTATGTACTCAAATAATAACTCAAATGTGTATGAAAGGGGAGAACCTATGATGGTGGCTAGGTGAGACAGAGCAAGAAGACACCTCTGTGAAAAACAATGAATAAATACCAGAAAGTGACCCAGAACGTCACCTCCAAAGTAGCACCAGCCGGACAAGGTCTGCTAAAGCCACAGGGAACGTGCATTCGGTGAAACCAGGAGTCTACATTCTGAAACAAGTGAGTGAGTAGGCTTAGTCCCTCGGCCACGCTGCAGTGCGGGGAAACAGTGGCTTGGAGTTTGGAGCCTGGGAGCAGCGGCAGATAAGACGGGAGTGGTGTGGACTAACACCTCGGTGGCTGGCATGGAGGATACCCCTTCCCATACCCACGGCAGATTGTCTCGGGTCCAGGGGAGCAAAGGGGAGCCAAAAGGAAAAAAAAAGGGTCGCGCTGCTTCCAGCCGTCTCCCTAGCGGGCGGGGCTGCTCCTGCCCGGGGCCGAACGCACGACACGGAGCCACACCAAGAGGCCCAGCCTGACAGGGAGTTTACCCTACAGCACCACTCACACGCCGCATTATCCGCCGTGGACAGTGGCTTTGAATACAACCACGGCTGATTGTCCCGGAGCTGGGAGAGCGGACCTGTGTGGAAAGGGAGGAGTTAACGCCTCCCACTCATCCATCTTTGAAGCGGGCAGGGAGCGCCCCAGACCGGCGTCCCAGGGCTTCCCTGGAGAACGGCGCGCACTTGTGACGTGACACGGCCCTGCCGGAGCAGAGGTCCCGGATAAGCACAGCAGGGAGGGGGAACCGCTCAGAAATCCCAGGGAACATATGCCAATATCAACAACTTTTGGGTTAGGGCAGAGAACCGACTTAAATTTCCGGGAACACCTGGGAGGTTTGATAATTGGAACTGCCCTTCCCCCCTAAC
>PVKY010013063.1:0-11205 GCA_004027775.1 Bradypus variegatus | reverse complement strand
TCTATCTATCTATCTATCTATCTATCTATCTATCTATCTATCTATCTATCTATACTTACCTTATCCTCTCTTTCATATAGTTTTTTTGCTCTGCTTTATAGGTAATATATAGACAAAAGAAATTTGATGTCTAAGACCATGCTCCAGGAATTACCAGGAATACCAGAGGTGTAGCTATAAAAAGTTTTGAAATCAATTCTAATTTTATACCTGATATACTTGCTAAAATGGAAAGAGAGTTAAATGAGGAAATTATATGAATAATATCAATTTTTAAGCAAGAATGATATTTCTTATAATTAAGAATTGTGCTTTAATATTTTAGAAGCCTATTTACCAAAGACAATTTGTATTAATGTATATTTTTAAAGTAAATATTGATACCTTCAATGAGAAATACTTCACTAAAGGTTATGTTTTATTTCACTGTGTGTGTATATATGTAAACGGCAAGATGTTTAATTCAGTAGCTACACATATTTTAAAAATATGTTCATGCGGTTGACTGTATACCATGGATGATTGTATGTTATGTGAATGTGTTCGAATAAAACTGAATTTAAAATAAATAAATAAATAAATAAATAATATGTTCATGGATTTTAGTTATTTGAATTATTCATTTCATTAGTTTTATGAATATCAATATAGAATATATTAAATAAAATACAAAATTTATATAAAATTCAAACTTGAATACATGAGCACAGGCTTTAGAGTCAGAAAAACCTGGATTCAATCTGACCACTTAATAATGGTGTGACATCACAGATACTATAGGCATGCTCTATGGGGAGAAAGGACACAAATACTTACAGCACTGACTTCAAACAATTAGCATGGTAGTATGTCAGATGCAATCCACCTGGATCCCAGAAAGATCAGTGATTTCCCATTTCTCTAAAATGATTTGATTTTTTATGGAAGTCACATCTTTGTTAAACTAATATCAATTTTGGTGCAGATAACACTTTGCATTACACCAAGGTCTCCAAATCCTAAGTAACTGAAAGTGTGCTCTGAAGATATTAGAGGCCAACTAGGTATATTTAAAATATGTTTGGCTATAGCTAAACAATCATCTTTTAAATTCTTGGTTGAGTCTAACTATCTTTGGGCTATTTAAGTAGGGAATTTGTTTTGTATTAGTTTTATTTGTTTTTGTTTTTTTCTTTAGTACTCACCCCCTCCAAGACATTTGTTTATGAGAACATTGCATAATTGTTTGACTTTTTGTGAATTATTCAACCTTTTAGCATGCAAATCTCTTCTTCTAGTAGAAGTCTGAGATTTCTTCCTGTTTCTGTCAGAAACACAGTCAGGCATGCATGATCCAGGATAAGGGATTTATTATAGAGGTTAGACTTTATGCAGCTGTGGGAGCTAGTAGAGAAATCTATGTAAGCTCTGGCACTATTGTCTGGATTTGTGCCTGAATTATCTCTCAGTCAGTCAGTCAAGAAAGATAGATGTGAAGTTGAGAATGGGGATAAACTGGAACCATGTCTGTCTCCTATGCCTCCAACCCCAGTGACTTAAGAACACTGCAGGAGAAGTTTCTTTGACAGGGAGTTATAAAATCATCTGACCCAGGACGTAGAAACCTTGAGCAGATCTTGCAGAAGTTCGTAGAGCTGAGGTTACAAGAGACTCACCACTTTAAAAAGGTGAGCAAGCAGGTCAGCAACATGTGGATGAATTGTCACTGTGCCTTGTACCCTATGCTGACCCTCAAGTCATATTATTTCGCTTCACTTCTTTCCAAATCTCATGCAAACGCTTCTCTTGTGGCCAAGATGAGCCCAGGATTATACAGGGAAGGGAATTTCGGGAAATGTAGTCCCAATCTGGCTAAATTCAAGTACAAAGCCACCATACCCCAAGAAGTGAAAATTTCCTGGATGCTATATATATTTTAAGTATTTTTAAAAAATGCTTTTATTAGTGTTCAAAACTTTACTAGTAAAATACTTACTTGCAGACCAAATTTGAGTAATGAAAAGCGTGCTACACTTGGGAAGACTTGAGTTCCACTACAGGTTCTGCATTTAACAAATAACGTTGGCTTTTCTGTGTTAACAAATAACGTTGGCTTTTCTGTGTCTCAGTTTCGTCATCTATAATTGAAAAATTTTAAAAATTCTTTCTAGTTTCAAAGTCATAGACATAGGCATAAGCTTAACAAAACATATCTAAAGACCTATAAAAGAAAAATTATAAAACATTATTGAAAGACACCTAAGTGTAATTAAACAAATAGAAAGACATCATATTCTTGGATCAGATAAATCAACACCTCAACAATTTCATTTATTTTTAAATTAATGTATAGATATAATGCAGGGCCAAGAAAAAAATACCCTTAAGTTTTATTCTGGAGTTAGACAAGCTTATAATAAAGTTTATTTGAAGAATAAAAAAAACAAGAATGGCTAGAAAACACTGAAAAAGTAGGAGGGGTAGAGCCCTGTCATGTAAATTATTAAAACATGATTTAAGGTATTGTAATTAAAACAGAAGTGTATTAGTAGATAGGCCAATGGAATAAAATAGGAAATTCAAATATAAGCACAATTACATACGGAGATGGTATACTATAAAGAAAGCATCTCAAATCTGTAAAAAAAAAAGTGGACTTAATAAATGGGGCTGGGATTGTGGGAGAGTCATATGGAAAAAAGATAAGAGAAGGTTGATTTCTTATAACATATTCAGCATAAATTACAAATTGATAGGACACTAACAAAGGAGTGAGAAAAAATATATGTGAAAAGATTAATAAATTGGTTTTTATAAAATAAAAACGTTTTGCATGAAAAGGGGAATTTTAAAGATAAAAACAAAAAATGGCAATTTATATAAAGAGAAAATGAATTAATATTTCTAATATATAAAAAAGCACTTAAAATAGAGAAGAGAAAGATCAACATCAATAAAAAAGGGAGAATTAAGAAAGAAATGCAATAGCTTTAACCATATGTAAAAATGCTCAACTCAGTATACAAAAAGAGAAATGCAAATAAAATTAAATTTATACTTAGTTGCCATGGCAAGTAATCACTTTTTTTTTTTAAAGAACCAATGCTATCTAGTGTTAAAATTGCTTTAAAAGGTTGAGTGGAATTTTCCAAATACATTTTCTTTTTGAGCTCTATTATCTAAGTTTAAGTATGAATTCATAGAAAATACAGTGTATAGAAGAAAATGGTAACTGATAGCACAGATTGAATCAGCAAAATTCAGACTGTAAAAAAACCTCAAAGATAAATGACCAGATTCCTGCAAAAACTAAAATGCAAAGAAAATACAAGAGATGAAACTTTAAAATAGGCACTGGACTTAGTGAAAAGATCATGGTTAGACTACTGCATAATATTGTTTAGCAGAAAGAAAATGGTTGTTTGATAAATGTTTCAATTTTTGACTTTTAAAACCTCGAATTTATATATATGTGCAAACTAAGGTAATCTGAAAAATGTACTGTTGTCCAATCAAATTGCAGCACTGTTAATATTAATACCCTTGAAGGTTTACATTTAAGCAAAAACTCATAGCATCAACTTTGTAAACAATTAGGCTTATTTTTTTTTCCTCAGAGGGAACATTTGAAATGTATTATTTAAGCTCAATGTCATTAAAATATATTTCTTCAGCTGTGTGAAGGGGTGTAAAGAAGGGAGAAGGAGTGGAGTGTGACAAAACTATGACAAAGAAGTTAGGGAAAACATTTCAGGAACAAAGAGAACTAATTAACTCAAACATATGGTTCATCTCACTCTGGTAAGAGCTAATTGCCTTTTATGCACTCCAACTGTTGAAAGTACCATGCTGTGGCTACTCATGTGAAAGTAAACAGAAAAACTATTAGAAAGTATTGAAATTCATAATGCATGCTATTTTTTTTACATGATAAAAATCCTTTCCTTCTAACTATAATAAGGTTCCAGGATATTAAATTTTCTGGTTAACTTGAAATGTTTTTTTTTAAATCTCCTAAGGTATATTAATCTTGTCTTAATAAAAAAAATATGACAAATACAAAACATATAATATATGCTGAAGATCACTGGGGTTCTTTTAGTGTTTTAGAAATACCAGTAGTTAAAAAATATTGTTTAATTCTGTAAAGACTGTTATAAAATGTGCAGAAAAATATAATGAATCTCTACTAATCCCTGGACATCCCTATAAGTGTATTATGCTGTATATTTTTGTGAACTGCCTCTTTCTCTTAAATGTATACTTTAGAGCATAAGGAAAAGAAGATAGTTACTTGAGTTTTACTGAGATCCACCGATCTAGATAATTGCTACCTAACACAAAATATTTCAAATCTGAAATAATTCTTTTGAAGTAAAATTTTAAGAAGCAGTTTTTTTAAATCATTTTTATTCTTTCCCAAACCATATAGTTAATTTTCTAGTGATAGTAACTAGACATCATTATTGCTGATAATAATTCTAAATACACGTCTCTCTTGCTATTGTCTTAAGTAGGTCCTGGTAGCAAATGAAGGAAATCTACTTCCGATTCTCAAAAAAGGTGAATTTCTGCCTTTTGTTTCTTCCAGAGTTTCTGCCTTCCAGAATTTCTGCCTTCTGTTTCTTCCAGAGCTTCCTTTCTCCATGATCTTCTCAAAAGTGTGACTCAAACCTTATCTAATTGAACAGTGGTTCTCAGACTTCAGTGTGCATCCAAATCACCTGGGGGGTTTATTAAAATACAGATTTCTGGATGCCATCCTAGAGTTTCTGACCCAATGGGTCTAGTTTAGGACGTGATTATTTGCATTTTAACATGTCCCCAGGTGACACTGATGCCGCTTGTCCAGGGACTACACTTTGAGACAACTTTCCTTGATAAACTAACTCTAATAAGGACCATCTTCTAAGAGTTCTCAGCATTAATGTCTAAGTGTAGTATACATTTTAACATTCAATGATACATATTTCAATTGTCTCTAATCTTATTTAATTTGTAAACTCAGTGAGGATAAGAGGGTATTTCTATTTCTTTCAAATTTCCAGGGTATTAGATATTCTGTCTCTCATATATACCTGACATTTAATTTGTGAGCAGTGTGATAGAAATATGAGAAATGTATAAAAGTACTTTGAATTCATTATGTACTTATGTGTATACTATATTATTTGGAAGATTAATTTTTATGTTATATTTTTGTATTCTGAATATAAATCACAACTAAAATAAGTTAATTCAAGAAAGATATCTTAGAGTAAAAATCTCAGAAGTTCAGATTTGCTCCTGAGTCTACCAATAGCTAGCTTTTTGACTTGGATTAAATAATTGGCCTCCTTTGGGTCTGTTTCTTTGTCTGTATACTAGGGTTTATTGGATTAAATGAGGTCTAAACCTGGGGCTAGGTTTGAAATTTATGATAATACCTTTTCTTTAACCCAACTTATTGTTTTAGAGTCCGATGATACTTTCATGTTCCCTGAAACCAGTAATGTTTTACGTACAATAGGAAGTGAAAATTTCAAGCACTGTCTTTAACAATTAGCCACTTGATGTGCCATCACAGAATAAGATAGGATGGAAAATACCAGGGATGTGACACTTTTGAGGTAGAACTTATGCATTCCTACAGGCATAAACCAGCAGATAAAAAAGGCAAAGTTTCCTCATGTATCGTGCTGTGGGCTGTCTAATTATAACAGGTTTATTGTGGATTTTCAACGTACTTGATATAGAATTCAAGAATCTGTATTATAAGCCTCAACTATGCATGAACTATTTCACATTATAAAAATATAAAATATCCATAAAGAGTAATTATAGTTTAAATAAATTTTTCATGTTTAGAGCAAGAATAAAATGCTCTACCCTTAAATTAAATTTTAACGTAAACCACAATGTATAGTTTGTTCCATAGAATTAATGAATATACACCCCTGCTCATTTTCTGTTTGTCTTACTGACTTAATAAATAAGGATTAGATTATGCTTTGAAGAGGTATTTCTATTTCTAACAAAAGTTTCATTTCAGTTCATTTTATTTGCTTTAATAACATTATAGCCCATGACATTTAATAAATATCATAAATTAGTGTAAAATGTATCGGCCCACACTCTTATTTTTTAATGAATCTAACTTGCCTGTCAAGGTATGCTGCGAGAAAAGTATACTGATGCCAGGATTCTTTTAGGGTCCCCGCTGCCCGTATGAAGCGGCCAAGTCCGTGTGGTAGGGCGCGGGGGGGGGGCGAGGACCCCTCTCCGATGGCCGCGGGGCCCACCAGGGCTCCGTTATCCTCCGTCTTGTTCTCTGCGGTGGGCGCGGGTAGGCCGGCTCCCCATCCCGTGTGGAAGCAGGAGTCGGTGCCCCCTACAACCATGCTGCCGGCCTGCGGAGCTGGTGCAGAAGGCAGCTGGGTCCCGCGGATGGAGAAGGCCGGGTCCGAGTCTGCGAGGAGCGAGGTTTCCCGCCCAGCCTTTTTCCCTCTGCCACCACAGGCAGACCGGCCCGGAGTTAAAAGCAAGTAAACCCCCGATCAGCCAGAAGTGGTGTAAAATCCAAAAAAAAAAATGTACGGGAGCATTATAGGAAATTGAGGAAGGAGGCCAAAAAATGGGGTCACAAGAAGCCTGGGAAATACCGGGGAGTTCCAAACAGTGCTCCCTAATAGGAGGTTCTTCTTCGGGAAACTGGGCTAAGGAAACAGTGGCTTGAGAAACTACAACAGCAGCAGAAACTTGGCAGAGGAACTGGAAAGGAAAAGGAGGCCTTGAAGCTGGCCTGATGTTAAGCCATCTAATGGGGGACCTGTGAAGGAGGAATTTGGGCAACACAAAGCTAAGAACAAAGCCAAGAGGGGCAAACAGAATCCGAAGAAGGTATCTTGTCAGGAACTTTAAAAGGTATCTTGGCCTAGGTGATTGAGACCTCAGCTGCTGTGCTAGAGGTGCTGGATGCCCGAAATCCTCTTGGTTACAGTGTTTGCACGTAGAAGAGTCCTTTGTCCAGGGTGGGCAGAAAAAGCCAGTAGTTGTATTAAATAATCAGATATGGTGCCAAAGGACAATACAGAGAGCTGGCTAAGTGGTTTTGAGAAAGAAATGCCAATAGCGGTGCTCAGAGCCTCAACAAACCTGAAGGGCAAAGGGAAGATAACCAAGGTGAAGGAGAAAACTGCTCCGTTCAAAAGAGAAGGCTGCTTTGGGAAAAGAGGGCCTCAAGATTTTCAGGAGACTTAATGGCAAAGCCATTCAGTCAGGTTGGAGTAATTGGTTTCCCAAATGTGGGAAAAAAAAATCATCACAATGGCTTAAAACAAGAGTGGACATGCAATGCTGGTGTATCCATGGGGTTTACAGGGAGCACGCAGGTTGTCTCCTTGGACAAACATATCACAATCATAGACAGCCCCAGCTTAATCTTGTCTCCACTTAACTTTGCCACTGCACTTACTCTGAGAATCCTGCAAGAATCAAAGTATTAGAACCAATGGAGCCTGCCAGTGCCGTCCTGTCCCAGGCTGACACTCAACAGATATATTGAAATGTACTGCTCCAGACCATCCTCTGGATTTTTTTTTTTTTAACTTGTTTAGAGAAAAAGACTGCATCATCAAGGTAGAGCCCATATGTGGAAGATGCTGCCAAAACGCTATGGTCTAAATGGGTAGGAGCCACTTGAGGTTTCTGTTGCCAGTTCCCTATATCCTGGACTCCTTCCCCACATTTTAATGAGAGTATTGTAGCAAATATGAAATGGGGCTTTAATGTGGAAGAATGAGAACAATGCACATAGCATATATGCCATTGGGGGCCCTCCTTTAGCCAGTAGCATCTTTTCTCATTCTTCAGGTCTGACAAATGGAATAATAGAAGGAAAGAACATACCTGAGGAATTGCCAAAACAGAAAGAGAGGAAGCAGGAGGAGGGGAACATTGACAGCGACCAGGAAAGTGTTGATGGTGAAGAAGCTGATGAAAAGAGCACAGACGTTCCCTCCGGAAGAGATTTGGAGGCACTGCCCGAGGAATCTAAAGCAGGTGAAAAGTTTTGCAATAAAAAAGCAAGGTCTTTTGTGTTGAGTAAAAGGACCTAAAGGAGGATGATCTTATGACTTCAGAACAGAGTATGTATAACAGAACCTAGTCTTTTATAAGTTTTCTTAACATTTTGAGCAGACTGCTAAACTGCCCTATTATGTATAATGTACCAATGTCATTCCATGACATAAGATGTGTAAATTTTGTGAATATATATCATATGCTATACTCATTAAAAGAATCAGGCAATTAAAATTATTTTAGGACAGTTCAGAATAATTTTAGTTTACATTAACAAAGTAGGAGTAAGCTAGGACCTAAGACTGTTTCAGAATTAAAAATTTTTATATTGATAGTTGTAATCTCTGTGGACCATAGGCTCATTTTCCCTCGATCAACAGAGTAGCAGCATTAACAAAAACAAATAAACAAACAAAATGTCCACACACCAATTTTGTCTACTCCACACATTGGCTACATTCCTCAAGTAATGAAGAGGAGCCAGTGAGATTCATTACAAAATCATAAGGAATGTAGAAACAAGAAGCATTTCACTACTCTGCTGCTTTAATTGCATTTGACTTGAGAACCATTAGTTCATAGTTTCTGAAAGGCACTGCAGAATGTTCAACAGAAAAATGCAGGAGCAGATGGTTTTGTAGAATGGGATAGTACATGGCCTCTGTCTTTTCCTAGTTGTGTACACATGAGAAGGTTTCTTAATTTTTCTGTCTCCTTTCTTTCATCTGGAAAGTGGAAACATATTTTTTCATAACTATTACATAAGACAAGTTTTAAGCATAACTTCTTGACCCCACTTCTCCAGTGAGGCAGCAACTGCCGCCCCAGTACTGTGCCACATAGTATTTTGGTGCAAAGCCCTCCTATTGCTCTTTTCACACTGTATTATAAATATGTGTTTCCTGCCATCCAAATGCTAAACATTTTTTTTTTCAAAAAGGCTTGAGAATAGAGTCCATGTTTAATTCTTCATAACCTAATATTCAGGCCCCAGCACTTAGAAAATGCTGACTACATAGTATGATTTAAATATTTACTTAATAAGTAAAATAATTCATGATGATAAAAATTAGTAGTTTTTATTAATTTGTGGTAGAAGTAGCTTTGATTTTTAGCATCCAGTAAAGTTTCAATGAAAAGTCCATTGGCTTGGTCAGTATGGTGTAACAGCTGAATCAGGAGCATATGTTAAAAGGGAATGAGCCTCCCATGGGGGTAAAATAATCTTGAATGAATGTATGCAGT
The DNA here is from genome assembly GCA_004027775.1 of Bradypus variegatus. Classification (NCBI taxonomy): domain Eukaryota; kingdom Metazoa; phylum Chordata; class Mammalia; order Pilosa; family Bradypodidae; genus Bradypus; species Bradypus variegatus. The sequence continues at coordinate 1,920 of PVKY010013063.1, read as the reverse complement.
AAACTAGGTATGACATGACTTTTGTCCTCCCTGAAATATCTTTATAGCTCTTAGTGTAATCTCATTTCCGTATTTACTAACATCATGGTGTGACTTGGCCTGGAAGAATTTAATTTGAAAATGTCTAAAGTATGCTTATGGGGAAAATTTTGGAAAAATCTACATTGCCAACTAAGCTTTTCTTCTGTACTATAAATTGATACAGGGAATCATTTATTTATGTTTCCTGAAAGTGAAAGTACTCAGAATGGCAAATTAGCCACAATTAATGAACTGAACAAAATCAAAAGATTTAACAATCTTCTCTTATTTAAAGAAAAGCTATACTAGGAGAAATATATCCACAAATGTCATGTGTTTAATGGACAGAGTTTTAAAGAAATGTCTCATCTGCATGTAAAGAAGCATACTTATCTGCAATGATTATTTTCCAGTTGTAACTAAGAGTTACAGGTAGAATCGTTTTTCCCTGTAAGGATGCCAAGTACATGTTGGTATTGAATAAATTGTATTTTACTTGATGATTTAAAATGATCAAGTCATTTTGACATTATAATGCAGTCTTTGTTAGCTTAAATTCAAACTTTGATCTACCTACTAAGTTTCATCATTTCAGTAGATTAAAAATAGAAACCAGACTTTGGTTTGCAAATTAATTTCTTGTCAGCATTAATCTATTATTTTAATCTGCAGGAAGTATAACTAGCTAAAAAAGCAGGGACTCTTAAGCAAAACTAATGATGATAACTTAATACCTAAGCAAAGGTCCACACTGTCATCTTGTGTCATCGCTGGATTTAAGGTCAAGTCTCCTGATTCTAAATTCGTTGCCCTTTGCACATTACAATACTGCTTATTCCAATAACTGGTCCTTTATGCCTACACCTCTTTTTATGTGTTCCTTTGCCCTATTTCTATGTCTCTCCAAATCATAGTTCTCAATGTACAGCCAACTATTGTGATACCCAACCTGCTCTGTCCAGATTCTGAATTCAAACATTACCCAATCTCTGTCATATTCATTCACTTCCTTCTGCTGTTGGCAATGTGACAGTGAGGCTCGTGGATGATCTGGTAAACTACCAACTAATAAAGAACTAATAGCCCATGTAGAAATTGAGTCATACCAATAAATTATGCTGATATTGGAAGTCTTAGTAATATGTGTTTTCAGACAAATCTTAAAATGTTCTACATAGATAAATGTCCTTGTTTTCAGAATTGTTTGAGTCAATTCTAGCAATGTTAGAATTTGCCTATTCCCACTGTTAGTCATCATTCATTATAATTATCAGAGGTTACATTATTTCCATTTCCATCTTGCCTTTTTCATTTGCCTAAAGTACTTACAGGTAGTTGCCACCAAACCAAAATTTATTTCTATTTAGCAAAACGGGGTGGGGGGAACTCTTAGGTTTTGAGCACAGATTAAAATATGTGGTTCAGACTCACAGTGTCACTGCCAACATTGGGAGGAAATCTGTAATTTCTGATACCTGGTATATCCTGGTGGTACCAATTTAACCTATTTTTTCTTAATGAATCATGGTAATAATTTTTTGAACATTGAAGGATAGGCTGCCCTATGTTTCTAAAATATTATATTTCTAATTTTTATCACCTTAAAAATGAAATAAGCAAAAAAATAAAGCTCTATGCAGTGATGTTTTTGCAATTATTTTTTAAATTATCCATTACTTCAATGCAAAGTAATCTGTACATTTTTAATGTCAGAACAATACTCTCCCTATAGATTTCATTTATACCTGGGATTTATTTGTTTGTCCTGGTGTTCTCCAAAGAAATTAAATAATAGTAAACAATGGAGTCTAGACTTTTAGTCCAACATGACAACTGTTTTCTCCAGGTTTAGGGAAAAATAAACATGGTTAAGTAGAAGAAAGTGTGTAAATGGATGTG
>PVKY010013062.1:0-11184 GCA_004027775.1 Bradypus variegatus | reverse complement strand
CTTATAAACACTGTTGGTCCCAAATTCTCTTGATCAACAGTCGTCTCTCCCCCTCCACCCAAAGGAGGAAAATAAATCTTTGCATTCTGCCCTAAATGGCTTAGAATCCCCAACCAATTCCATCTCCAGTACTAAGTGGGACAAATTTAAGCACAGAAATGGTTCCAATTGCTCCAAGCAATAAAGGCAAAGCCACACACAAAAAACACCCATCCTTGAGTCCTTGCAACGAGGAACAAGCTTCTGGTCCACAAAGACCCATGCACCACACCTTTCTTGGGAAAAAAGCCACAAATCAGCACCCTTGGCCATGCAGAAAAGCAGGGCTTCCCCTGTGTTTTGCATGCCAGGTGCCTAGGGCACCTATTCTTGACACACACCTGAGCAAGCACCTGGACTATGAGCAAAGATGTCCCGGGAACCTGAGGGCCTGAGGAAGCCCCTATGGATGCTCGCAGAGTCTGACACCCAGAGAGCTTCAGGCCAAGGGTGCACAGTCATTGGTAACTCTTTTTCAGATGGCGTAAAGCCTAGAAAATACAAAATGTAATTAGCAAACCTGTAACACATCTCATTCAGTCACTAGCCCCAGGCAAGAACTGACTGCTGACCCGGGGGAAGGTTCCAGAGGCTGTGACTTCAGCCCCATCATATCCATAAAGTCACTTTCCTTTCTCCTAATTATTTCTAGAGTCCTAGGATGAGAAAATTAGCCTATTAGGCTAAAATAAGGCCCTTGGACACTTACCCATGGGAGAAGCCAGAGGGGGAAAAAAACCAGCTCCTGGAATGCTGTGACTTCCCATGCTTTAAAGTCTACAGAGTTTAGCCTGCCTTTCCAACCAAATGATCGCAGAAAATAATTGTAAACCCTGAGACTGCACTGACGGCCATTAGCAAGAGCCCTCGTGCATGCTTCAAACCCCAGTCTTAACTTAATGCGCTGAAGAAATTACGTTTCAAAGAATCAATGCTTCAAGACCCAACGCCCCTCACAAAAGAAGTGATACCTATGCTGTTTCATCACTTGGCAAGTTCATAAAGGAAAGCTGGGGGCTTGGGAGAAGTTTAAAGACCTGTAGACACAGCTCCTCACAGAGGCGCGTGGAGGCCATGCCAGGGGAGGAAAGGAAAGCCTGCTGGAACAATTACCTCCACAGCCAACTGGGAGCAAAGCTGCTCTCTGTGCAAACCGAGTCAGGTGGGGTCAGCGGGGGGCATTCCACCTATTTCTCAAATCAGTAGGCACACCATTCCTTTATGAGCTGCGTACCAGAGGCAGGGGAAATTTGAGCAGAGTCAGTCAGCACTTCCTACAAACCTTTAGATTCCTGAGTCTAACTGTAGAGCAATCAGAGAACAGTGCCACACTGTTCAGACAGCAACAGTGGAAAAAGAGACAGCACTTAAAGCCTAAATCCCCACGCCGAGTCTTTTGCTCTCTCTTCCCTAAATGTGGATATACTCTAACATTTCTTTTTAAATTAATCATAGTCTCTAACAGTTGCACTCTTCCGACATGCCAGTGAAGCAAGGTACATGTCTGATCTCACGTAATGTGTGTCAATAACCCTATAAGGCACCTGCCGCTGTTATCCCCATTTTACATCTGAGAAAACTGAGGCTAGACAGTTAACTTGCCCTTGCCACAGAGCTAGTAAGGGCCAGAGCTGGGGTTCGAACTCAGGCAGCCTGAATGCGCGACCCATACAACTGTGCTCAGCCGACCCACCTCCTCATGGTGGTTAATGAAAATGCTGCACAACTGCTCACTGTCCTGTGACATGAAGGCAGGAGAGTATGGGGCTTGGGAGCATAGACTACAAAGTCACCTCAGAAAATCAAAGGGCAAATTGAAAGCGTATCATTTCCAATTTGCTACACTACTTCGTGCCTGCCAGGAGACCAGGCCCCAGCTTTCCCTAACTACTTCCCACTCACCCCTGACTGAAAGTCCCACACCACACCCCCATCAGCTCTTGCTACCGCTCGACCATAACACCAAGAAACTCTGTGCCCTCAGCACACTTTCTGAAAATTGTCACTCAACACAGCTCACACATTCTATTTTAAATTAGTCTGGGCACACATCTAAGAAACCCTTTCTAAATCATGGCTCCCCAGGACATGTGTTGGTCTGGGGTGGGCCAGCATCCCTGCCCTCCCTTCTTTTGATGTCTGCATCCTAACTGTCTCCCATGTGATCCCCATGGTTGAGGACCCCTGATGCACCCCAGCTCCAGCAGTAGACATGGGATTCAGGTCTGAGCCACTCAGCGTGTCGGAACCCCCAGGCCACACGGCTGCAAACCAGAGCCCAGGAGCCTTCTGCGGGGATGGCTGGAAAGCCTGAACAGGGCCAGGCAGTACTCAGCCCAGACGACGGAAGCCAGCCTGCCACCTTCTAGAAACTGAATATAAAATCAACGTGTTAGAGGACAGATTGGAGAGAAACCAAGTGCCAGATCTGCTACCAAGCCAGGCCTCTCCTGATAACTATAAAGTTACTCTCTTTTTCACTGAAGGCAGCTTGCATCAGTTTTCTGTCACACACGACCTAAAGAACCCTAACTGCTGCAGAGTCTCGAAGGATGGGGTCTGGCACAGCCCAAGGTGAAACCATCACTGGGATCAACCACATCATGGGATTTTTTCCACGTTTTAGCAATATACCTTCCATGCCTGTAGTACAGTTTTCCCATTTCCTCAACCCCTTTTAAACCTGGAAATCTTCCCCCTTCTAGAAGCAGAGAACCACACACAGGAGGTGCCTCAGTGACAACGTCATGAACACTTTTGCTCAGGGCCATCTGTGAGCTGTTTTTCCAGAAGACAAACATCCTGGAGGCCCCACCTCCCGGGACTCTTACAAGCACACGGGCTGAGGGAAAGGCCGCGGCCACGCAGCCAGCCTGAGGCTGAGGCCATCTGCGTCGCTCAGCCCTGTGGACACAGCCCTCACCTCAGCCAGGCTAGACAGGGAAGGTTCTAGAAAGAGCAGACACTTAGAGTCAGACGTAGGTCCATATCCCAGAGTTTCCACTCACAAAGTCTCTTCCTCAGCCATGGATGGGAGCAGGGTGAGGGCCCAAATAACAGAGCAGCATGCAGCCCCCCTGAAGAAGGAGACTCAGGAAACAGAGAAGGGAAAAGATACTGCTGAGCCATCCCCAACAGCATGGCCCCTGCACCACACTCTTTTCTTTTTTGGAGCAGGGTCCCATCAACCAGGGGGCTCCAAGGAAAAGATGGAAAACAGTAGTTTTAAGTAAATTTCCACATTTGTGCTTTAGAGGAGTAGGCACCGTCAGAGGAATTTTTAAGGGAGACAAGGCACTTTTCCATTGAAACCAAAATGCATATTTCTAACAGACCGAAGAGAAGTTCAAAATGTTTTTACTCTGAAATGCAGTCCTGAAGCGAGAGGGTTTGTTTGCTCAAAAGGCTCTTTCAACAGCTGGTCAGAAACAGGTCTTCCCAAAGAGCACTCACCTGCCCCACTTTACAAACAAAGAGGCTGGGCGAGCCAGAAGCTCCTAGAACTCAGCCGACCTACTTGAAAAGTCCTTCCCTTCTTGCCCACCCCCCCCACCCCGAAAAACAAAAAGCAAAAACAAAACAAAACTCAAAACTCTTCAGGGTCAGTGTGTTGTTATAAATTCCCTTTTGGGGTGTGGCGGTCAGAACGACACACTGGGGGTCCGGTGATCAAGGTTTACATCTCAGCTCTGCATTCACTCGTCGATGTGCCTCTGGGCGAGTCACTCACCCTGAGGCCTAATTTCTTCATCCACCTCCCCTCCTTGCCAGGTGAGGATGGGGTTCTAGGGACAGATGCTCGGGAAGCCTTCCCATCCTCCTTACTCCCTAGAGCCACAAGCTCCATGTTTCCCCCAAAGAGGCCTTCCCCAGACACCCCAACCAGGCCATGTTCTCCCCTCCTTTGACTCGTGTAGCCCTGAGTTTTGCACCCCCAGGCAGCATCCACTCTGTTGGGCAGGGCCTACATGTGGTCCTCTGGCATCATCCACTCCACTGGAGGTGATGGTGACAGCAGCGGCCACGACGGGGCAGCCACTTAGTGCCAGGTGCTTTCCACAGTCTCTCTTTGCAGCCACCAAACAGTGAGGTCATTGTGCCCATTACTGAGTTAAGGAAACTGAGGCCAGGAGACACTGAGTGACCAGCCCCACTAAAGGAGGCTCAAGTCCACATAGATCATGCTCCAAACCCCAATCTCTGTGCCCTCCAATAACAGGACAGGAAACTGGCCTCAAACACCCAAGTGCTCCCACACACTCAGAGCAGGCACTCAGTAAACTCTCCCAAGGCAGCTACAAGTTCAAGGGCAAGTTCTTCAGGTTGCCAGCCACTGCCCACCATAACCAAAAGCCACCAAAAGATGTTTGCGTCACCAGAAGGAGAGATAGCAGGTTTTTTACTAGGAAGTTCCAGCCTCATAACAATGTCAAGCCTTCTAAACTAATTTACGAGTTTAATGAAATCCAAGAAAATATAAACAGATTTTTCAGGGAGATCTAAACAAGCTGATTCCAACAGTCATGGATGCAAAAATATAAAAAGCAGCAAGAGGATCCAGAGAAAGTCTGACAAGGAGGAGTAATGAGGGGAAGTTGGCCCTACCAGGTAGCAAAACATGCTGTAAAACCACAATAACTGAACACAGTGGTGCTACACAGTAACAATCAGACACTGCAGCAGAATAGGAAGTGCAGAAGTAGACCCAAATACTTTCTGAAATCTAGAATAGAATAAAGGTGGCATTCAGTTGAGTGAGCAAAGGGTAATCCATTCAATACATTGTATTGATAGCCACCCATGCCTCACATTTTACACTAGAATAAATGAGACAGACCAAAGACTTTAATGCAGAAAATAAAACCATGAAAGTAGAAGAATAAAACATGGGAGGAACTCCAAAACCATAAAAAGAAAAGGATGATAAATTCAAACCCAAATTTTTTCAGTCAAAAGACAAATGACAAACTGAGGAAGATATTTCTAACTCATATTACAGATCAAGAACTAATCTCTTTCATATATTAAGAGATCTTACAAATCAGTAAAAAAAAAAAAAAACACCATCTAGTTGAAAAATGGGCAAAGGATACAAAACAGGCAGTTCACACATGCAAAAAAGAAAATGTAAATGTCTCTTAGCCATGAAAAAATGTCCAACCTCACCCTCAGTAAGAAAAGTACAAATCTAATCTTTACAGAGATTCCCTTTCCCCTGTATCAATTTAGCAAAAATCAAAATGTCTAGAAAACACCGTTGGCAAGGATGTGGCAAAGCAAGCTCTCTCATTAATTATTTCTGGAATTGTAAATTGTTATAACCTATATAGAGGGCAGTCTGGCAATATCCACCAGTTACAAAGACATTGGCTCAGACAAACAATTTCGCTTCTAGGAATTCATTCTACAGATACATTTCTACTTGTGTGAAATGAATGATGCCTGTAAGTCTATTAATAGGAGGTTAATTAAATAAATCATGATACATCCATATAATGAATACTAAAGCAGTCATATAAACAAATGAAGCATCTTTTTATACACTGACAAGGAACAATCCCTCAATAAACATGTAGAAAAAGCAAATGAAGAACATAGTGTATGCGTAAAAAATAGGGATGATCTTCATATGCAAAAAAATAAAGTGGGACCACTACCTCACACCATAAAATAAAATTTACTCAAAATGGATCACAGACCTAAATAAACGTAAGAGCTAAAACTTTTAAACTCTTAGAAAACATAGGAGGAAATTTTCAAGAGCTTGTTTTATGCAAAGGATTCTTAGATATGACACAAAAAGGAAAAGCAACAAAAGAAAAATAGATAGATTGGGCATCATCAAAATTACAGACTTTAATGCCTCAAAGAACACCATCTAGAAAATGAAAAGATCACCCACAGAATGAGAGAAAATAGTTGCAAATCATACACCTAATAAAGGACTTGTACCCAGAATATAGAATACAGAATATACATACACAGAATTTGTAAAGAATTCTTATAAGTCAATAATAAAAAGAAAAATAACCCAATTTTAAAATGGGCAAGGGATCCATATAGGAATTTCTCCAAGGAAGACAGACAAATGGCCAGGAAGCACATGAAAAGATGCTCAACATTAGTCACTAGGGAAATGCCGATCAAAACCACAAGGAGATACCATTTCACACCCACTAGGATGGCCATAATCAAGAAGTCAGTAACAGATGTTGGCAAGAAGTGAAGAAATCAGAACCCTCATACACTGCTGGTGGGAATGTAAAGTGGTGCAGCCTTATTGGAAAACAGCCTGGAAGTTCCTCAAATGATTAGACACAGAGTTACCATATGACCCAGCAATGCTACTCTTAGACACATATCAAAGAGAAATGGAAACTATGTCCATAAATGAATGTTCATAACAGCATTATTCACAATAGCCTAAAAGTGGAAAGAACCCAAGATGCATCAACTGATGAATATATAAATAAAATATAATTTATCCATTCAATAGAATATTACTTGGCAAAAAAAGGAATAAAGAACTAATACATGCTACAACACTGATGGACCTTGAAAACATTGTGCTAAGTGAAAGCATATATTTGCAAAAGGCCACATATTATATGATTCCACTTACATGAAATGTCCAGAACAGGCAAATCCATAGAGGTAGAAAGTAGATTAATGGTTGCTGAGGGCTGAGGGTTGGGGAGAAATGGGAGTGACTATTAATGGTTTCAGGATTTCTTTTAGGGGTGATGAAAATGTTCCAAAATTGTTCTGGAGATAGATGCACAACTCTGTTAATAAATTAAAAGCCACTGGATTGTATACTTTAAATGGATGAACTGTATGGCAGGTAAATTATATCTCAATAAAATTGTTGTAAAAAAATAGGGATGATATATTTGTGTGTGTGTGTAGCTATAGAGAGAGATGATAAAACATTTGCTTCTCTATTCATAAAACCTCTCTGGAAACAGTCACAAGAAATCGACAAGGAAACTAGATAGTTGAGGGACAGGGGTAAGAAGGCAATTTTTCACCTTGAAAACCCAGGGAGAAATTTTACCTTAAAATGCACTTGAATTTTAAACCATGTGAATAATATTTTTTTAATAAGTTTATGTCAGGCCTGTCCCGTTTGGCAGGGGACCTTCCTTCTGGACCCTTCCCATAATTGCCCTCCGTGCTGGGCCCAGAGGAAAAATTAGTAAAGAAAATAAAAATGAAATAGGTAAGCTGGGGGGTTGCAAATTGAGCAGCACCGCGAGCCTTCCCGTGGCCGCGTCACACAAGCTTGCTTTATCAGAAGTGGATGCTGGCAGAGGTCTTTCCAAACTATGCTGAGCCTCTGAGCTCTACTCTGCACCTTCTTCCTCAGAACAGAAGAAATAACCATGCCTCGCCCAGAAAACCAAGTAAACTTAAGGGGGGAAAGCCCCACTACTCTGGAACCCAGTTTCCAGCCCTGCCTCTGCCCTCTGCCCCCACCTGCAGGGAAGCAGGTGCGCACGAGGCAGTGACAAAGGGGTGAGCGACAATGCCCTCAGGATTAGCCCTGGGTGTCAGGACCAAATCCGCCATGCCTGAGCCAGACGGCCAGCGCCACCCTTCCCAGCAGCCAGCCTTCCCCCCTGCCTGCCCTGGGCACAGCCCCCTGCGCTCCGTCCAACATCTCCCTTTTAAAGCATTTTCGACAAGGCACTGAGACGCAAACACTCGTGCAACACAAATCTCATCTTGCTCCGATCCACACGACAACTTCAGACAAACAGAAAGTCCTGGAGGCCCAGCATTTCCCTCTAGTGCAAGCAGGAGCTTTGAAATCTCAGGCAGCACCCCGGAGCCCAGCACTGGGGGCCCTCCTGAGCACAGGTGTGCATGGGCCTCCTGACGCACCTCTTCCCATCCCAGGGCCATCTCCACACCTTACCCAGTCCTGGGGCTGCCCCCTCCCCACCTCCCCCCATCAGCCCCATCCAGCACCCCAGCCAGGCACGATGACTCAAAGCTCCAGGTCAAAACCTCAAGTGTCCCAGAGCCCTGCAGGTGGGGGAAACAGGGAAGCAAGCCTGGTGGAACCTAAACATCAGGGACAGATGGTGGTAGGTTAAATTATGTACCTCAAGAAAGACAGGCTCTTAATCTGCATCCCTGTGGATGTGAGCTTATTTGTGAATAGGATCTCTTAAAGACGATATGACTAGTGAAGGGGTGACCAACTGAATCAGGGTGGGACTAAATCCATATACTGGAGGCCTTATGTATCTTCTCTTTAGAAGATACCAGAAGCCAAGAGTGAGATAAGGCCTCAGAGGAGCCAGAAGCCAGAAATCAATGGAAACCAGAAAAACAAGGAGAGAGATTCACCATGTGACAGGAGGCAGAGAAGCAGGCCAAGGAAGCCCAAGGACTGCAAAAGCCAACACTAAAATACTATGAACTTTGGGGAAAAAGTATGGTTTTGCTGATGCCTTGATTTTGGACTTGCAGACTTCCAAACCATCAGCCAGTTAATTCCTGTGTTTAAGCCCACCGGTGCATGGTATTTGTCATAGCAGCCCAGTGAACTAAGACACAAACAGTGACCAGGGCTCTTTCTTCCAGTCGTGGAGAACCAAGGAGCAATGATCCCAGGCCCTGGCTAGGTGGGGTGGCCTCTACCCAGCTTCCACCCAATACCATCGCACGGTGGTACATTTCCAGGTGTCCCCATCTGTCAAGAGAAGCAGGAGATCTACATTTTCATGTGAATGCTCCCAATTTTTAAATGTTCTCAATGCTCTCAGTTCTTTAAAACACTGTGCAGACAAAAAAACAAAAACAAAAAAAAAAATCAACAACAAAGCATGTCTGTATTCGATTCTTGTAGTATTTGCAAACTTGACTTAGTTTTCCTGCCTGGTTTATTTGGTCACGAGTGCCAAGCATGAGTGATGTTTAACAATTCAGCTAAAACTAAGAAGCCCAGAAAGAGCTAATGATGTGCACATTCAACTTAGGTTTTGCTTAGCTCTGCTCACCAGCAGTTCAATCACATTAAGGGCTATTGGTCATTCGATATTTCTGCCACTCAGCTGCATCCCCTCCCATTCTGGACCCCATCCCTCCAAGGTTAACAAAGTAGTCCTGTTGCTGTTTGACCCCATTGCCTGCACCCTGCACCCAGCACCCCATGGTTCTGTGTGCATGGGATTGTACAACATGAGCCAAATAACCCCAAAAAGCTCAATTTCAAGTCTAAGTTTTTTCTTTGTACCACTATAGTGTTTCACCTACATCTCCCCACCTTTGTTTCTCTCCCAGTTCCCGAGGGACAGAACCAAGTCTCATTCTTCCAAGACAACATAAGCGTACCCGGGTTTGACCTGTTTCAGGAGCCACCTCACGTATGTCAACAGCAAATGCCCCAAGACCCATTCCTCCAGCTCTCAGGTGTGTTTGCCAAGGGTTGAGTCCCCTTCCTTTTAAATGAGGTGCCAGGTGACAGATGGGCACCCTAAAGCAAGGAAGGCAGCCACTGCAGGCAGCTCCATTGGTTCAAGGGCAGAGGGGAGACTCCTACATGGGCCCAGGAGAGCCCCCCCCGCCTGGAAACTCCAAGGTGCAACTGTGCTGTGCTTTGGGGTGTGCATCTTAAATGGCCCGTTCAGCACCCACCTGTCCCTGCCACATAGTACAGGAGGCACAGGAATGCTGGCCACCCCACCACCACCCCTCACGCCAGCCCCCGTCACTTCTTGGCAGGCGCTCCCGACCGTCTCCACCTCGAGCCTGGATGTCCAGCTGCACGGCTGGCACTTCCACAAGTAAGTTCCCCTGTGCTTCCTCCTCTTTCCTGACAAGCCACCTCCCCTGCCTGGTGAGGCCCTTTGCAGGGCCCCCTTCTCCAGGCCCTGACACTTTCCTCTTCCCCCTCCTCTACATCCACTTGGGACTCCAGCCCTCCCCACTCATCCTTCCAGCACCTTCCACAGTCTCCACCATCCTGTGCCCCCCACATTACTACTCAACCACTCACTCAGCAAATATTTATTGAGCATCTAATATGGGCTGGCATTTCTAAAGCAGCCCTTTGGCTATTTCACACCTGCATTCAAATCTTCCATTGGCCCTGCCAAGCCACTATAAATCCCAAACTCCTCCAGCTGGAATTCCTGTCTTCCAAACTCTGCTGCGACAGGGGAGGGGTGAGGAATGCAGGGTGGGGAGTCAGAAGCCCCCCTTCACCAGCTGGGTCACCTTGAGCAGGAAGATGCTCCATTACCCTGAACCTCGGGTTCCTCACTGTAAAACGGGCAATACAGCAGTAGTGAGGATGAGGAAACACATATAAAATGCTTTGCACAGAGCCAGGTACACACGCAGGGTTTAATAAACATCAGTGGCTATCATGGTGTCATCACCATTTCCAAATGATCATTTTCGCAAACCCTATACACAGCCGAACCTGCTTCAGCCCTGGAAGACCCTCTTTTTCCTCCCAGCCCACCAAGTTGTAATCTTCCTCCTCCCCTAGGCAGCCCTCTCAGACCGCTCTGGCCCCAGACAAGTCCTCCATGGCTGTCCTCTCGCAGTTTATCAAGTGTCACTTTTGATACATTGCTCCCCTACTGGATTGGACAGTTTTATTTCTGCCAAGGATTATTCAAGGGCATTTTATTGTCTCCCAGACTGAACTGGAAGCCCCTGATGTATTCCCCACAATACCTCACCCCTGCCCTCTATATGTCACAGTCAGCGCTCATTCAACACCCTGGAAAGAATACCGAGTCCATCGAGCTGCGCTCTCTGCTGGATCCTACTTTTCCTACAAATTCTCCGGGTGACTTGAGCAAACCCTGCTCCCTTTTGAGCCTCAGTTTCCTCATCTGTACAATAGTAGGAGGTGGGTCAGGGGAGCTCTGACTGCAAGGAAACCTCACACCTGAGGGTCACAAAGACACTGTATGCTGGATCCTGCCGCCCTCCCACCTGTGCCCATTGCCACAGCCCCTCCTCTGCTCCCTCCTGCCAACAGAGGGACTTCCTCCTCCCTGCACCTGTGGGAAAATAAATACCAAGTCTGGATTCCTGGCAAATTGCCCTTAGATTAAATCTACATCTCTGAAGTGAAACCATAACAACACTGTTCTCAGTTCATGGCCCCAGGATTTC
>PVKY010013061.1:0-11194 GCA_004027775.1 Bradypus variegatus | reverse complement strand
GAAAAGTTATAAAAAAAGTTTCCTTAACCATCTAAGTACTCTGTCTAGAAGACAAAGATTTTAGATCAAAATAATATCCCCACTGATGTTTATGTTGACTATCGTCCTTCATTTCAGAAGACGTCTTCTTACTTTTAAAGAAAAGCTGTTGCAAAAGATTTATTCTTTCACCTTGTAAAAGTGAGGTGCTAAAATAGTTTAACAATATTACATAAGGTGATTGGGAAATATTACAATAATTAAAATGTATTTTTTTAATCCTTCTGTTAGCTAAATTTGTATGGGTGAAATGTTATTCCTGTATTTAGGGACTGTACAAAATTCCTTAAAACTAGAAAATGTTCTTACTGTCCATGTTATATCCTGATACTGATCTATATAATGCTAAACAATAGTATGATGTTGTTAGTCATGGTTTTAGTTATTCTTAGAAAAAGGCTGTAGATCATATAAACAGCCAAATTTACTTGTCAGTTGCACTGCATTGCCCTAATGCTTCTCTAAAAGTATTAAGTAGTCAGCTATAAATCAGAACTTCACTTGCAACAAAAAGGGACTTTAAAAGAGAAGCAAGACACATACATAAATTATCTTATCTGTTAATTAACATAACCCTGGTAAATGTGTAAAGGTGAAACACGACAAAACCTTTGCTATGGTTTGTCAGTATAAGACAACTGTCAAATGTTATTTCTGAAAATAGCTTCATTCAGAATTGGTTTTAAGAAAACTAAAGCTTAGATTGTAGCTCTTATAGCAGTCACATTTACTCTTAAGCATTTACGGTTATTTCTAAATTCCAAGGTACTTTGCTCTTTGTATAACTGGTAACTCCCTAGCACTCTAGCTGTGTGTGTTACACTTGAGACTCAGAGTTAGCAGTCTCCAATTCTGAGAGTCAGCATTACTCCAAACAACAACTGCTAAAAAGCTGAAAAAGAAATCAGACTTTGATTGAAGTGTGAATAAAACTGATCTGGCTAAGACTAAGGTAAATCAGAGTACAGGGTAAAATATAATGTCTGTATTTTAAAACTTTGACTTCTGTATGAAACCAAAAGATGTTTATTTTGTCCAAAATTTAAATTTTCTGTAGCACGCTATCTAATTTGACCTGTCTAGTCAGTTTATTTAAACAACCTAATTCAGCTTTATCTGACTAGAACCTAGAATTAGGAATGAAATCTTAATATTCTGTACAAGTTACTATTATATCCTGATGCATTTCAAAGTATTTCAGGCAAAGAATGAGAAAGTATTTTCAAGGTCCCTTGAGGGACTTGAGAAAAAAATGGAACTGTTAAACTTCCCCACTGGGGAATTCCTGATGTCCTCTTAGGCAGTGGAGGCTCCTAGTTTGATGGGCCAGACCCTTGATCTTGAGGCTTGCCCTTGTGAAACTTATTTCTGTAATAGCAAAACTAAGCCTGCTTATAATTAATGCCTAAGAGTCACCCCAGAAAACCTCTTTTGTTATTCAGATGTGGTCTCTCTCTCTAAGTCAAACCCACAAATGAACTCACTACCTCGCAACACGGAACATGACTCTCACAGCATGAGAAATAACTCCCAGGGATGAGCCTGGCCCCAGCACTGTGAGAAATGACTCCCAGGGATGAGCCTGGCCCCAGCATTGTGAGACATGACTCCAAGGGATGAACCTGGCCCTGGCATCATGGAATTGGAAAAGAAGTAATAGAATTTCAATGGCTAAGAGATTTCAAATTGAATCAAGAAGTCATCCTGGAGGTTACTGTTATGCAAATATCAGCCAGATATTACAAACTGCCACAATATGGCAAGCCCCAACAAAGAGTATTCCTAAAATCCCTAAAGGACACCCTGGACTCCATAAAAGTTTTACTTATTAAGTTTGTTTTTCAGAGACTTAAAGCCTCCTGATTGTTCCTATGCCAGATAAACTCTGAAACCCAGAAGTACTGGTCTCTCCAAGAACTACCACCAATTTCTGCCCCATAATGTCGACAACCCTTTTTCAACACAAAGCAGTTAGAAGAGCCATCGCCCAGATATCCCTCAAGAGTGAGGGACAATTATCAAATGAGAGGGAGGAGTTGTAACTGAGAAGTTAGAATTTAAGGACTGATTATGATTACTGAATCATTATATAGATATTCCTTTTTACTTTCTGGTATATTAGAGCAGACAGAGGGAAATGCCTGAAACCTTTATTGTAATCCAGCTGCCATAATGTTTGCATAGCCTTTACCTTGTGCCCTTTTGATTGTAAAAACCTTGTGACTAACTTTCACTTGTACCCATTTATCCAGTTTTTTGACTTCAAAGTCTTATGATCACTAAAGATAGTCCCTAATGTTTATTAATGAAGGCTCTTGGGTCAGCCCAGAACTAACCCACCCCAAGTCCAAAGTTATCCTGATAACCGAAGCTGGATCTAACCAAAATGGGCTCACCTGACAGGCACAGTAGCTTAGACTTTAAATTACACATCACCTATACCTCATTATAATACTAAAACCCACACCCATCGTCATATCAAGGCTGCCATTTTCTTAAGCATGTAATCAATCTGTACATGCTCGATAATTATATCACCTCTAATTACAAGATCTGGGGCCACTGTACTCATTATCCTAAAACCTGTCCATCTTTTGATGCTTTAAAACTATCAGAATTACTGCAGTTCGGAGGGACAGATTTTGGACCAATAGGCCATCTGTTCTCCTGCTTTGTGGCTAGCAATAAAACTCTTTCTCTTTGAAACCCCAGTGTCTCAGGAATTGGTCATTTGAGTGCATCAGGCAAAAGAATCCACTGCCCTGGTCCGGTAACACCTTTACCTATTTCTGTGAAAAACAAACATTTAAATACACAACAAAACAAAACAAATCCACCTGACGCTCAAGAAGCCTATCTCTATTTTTAGTATTTAGCTGACTGGCATGGCAGGCAGTTTTCCTTAGTCTGCAACTGCTATTTTCTTTCTGGAAAGCTTTTCTTGCTTTTTGCTGGGGGTGGCTCCTCCTTTGGATTTTTTTTTTTTTTTAAGAATGGCTTCTTTTTAAAAGAATGTTACATTTCACAGTAAGGAAATAACTGAAACTATGGTATTGTTACAACAATTTTGGAAATTTCCTATATAAACTACTTGTTAAATCATATGTTGAAAGATACTATCCTTTTGTATATATGTTATATTTCACAATTTGGAAGTAACTGAAACTATAGAACTGTAACCCATAATATTCTTTGAAATTTGTTCTCTAACTACTTGTTAAATTGCAGTTGGATGTTCTTTCATAAACAGTAACAAATATACTATACCAATACTACAAGTCAACAATGGGGGGGGGTGGTTAGGGATATAGGAGGATTTGAGTTTCCTTTTCTTTTTTTTTTCTTCTTTTCTGGAGTAATGAAAGCGTTCTAAAAATTGAACAAAAATTAATTGTGGGGATGGATGCACAGCTGTATGATGGTACCGGAGGCAACTGACTGTACACTTTGGATCTTTGTATGGTACGTGAACAATTACAAAACAAACAAACAAACAAACAAAAAACAAACAAAAATGCCCCAAGGACCCGGGTAATGCTGAATTGTGGGATAGGCTTCTTAAGGACTCTATGATGTTCTCAGACCTTCTAAGTCATACCTCCTCTGAGAACGATAAAACCCATGGCTCCTCTTCCTAGAAAAATGCAAACACCTAGAATTTTCCATACAGTTTCAGAAGGCTTACAGAACTCAAGTACCCAAGGTAATCCCCCTTTAAATGACTCTCTACCTCCATGGTGATGGGCAAGGGTCTGTCTTAGTAGGCCCTAGGTCCATCGGAGTCTTTTCCTCCTGGGAATACTAATATAGCTCTATTTAAAACTTTCTTTTTCACCATATAAAATACTTGCATTTTTCCTGAGGAAATATTTGTTACATTCAAGACGCATCACCAGGTAACTAAACTGGGAGACGCAGCAATGCTGCTGGTATGGTAGCTTAAAAAAAGTTTGAGAAACATTGATGCCTCTGTAAAACCAGCAACTTTTGAGAGTTAAAAATACAGTCAGAGCATAAGACTCTCAGGACTTTTTTCTTATAGGAAGCTAAAGACCAGTGATGGAGTGAAAGAGCGGCTGACAAGGGCTCCTTCAACAGAAGGAGGTAAAGCACAGGCCACAGGTGACAGCTGAACAAGCGGTAGCATGTTCAACCCATAAGACTCTGCAGGGGAGCTACAGGAAGGCTTGTCTGTCTTAAGGGGCATAGGCGCGTGGTAGCCCTGTCCCAAGGTTCCCCACAGACGGCTAGGGAGATGTGACTGGGTATGTCCTTTCCACAGCAGTCAGAGGTCTGCCTGCTTTGGGCAAACGTGTTCACAGCCTCTTTGCTGTCTTTTCATAAAGGCTACATTTGTAATATGAGCTACATGTTATTTCACTGCTTAACATCAATAAAATATGAATTCTTTTAAAAAATTGCAGTTGGAAAGCTATTACTTATATGTATACATGTTATATTCTACAATAAAAACAATGATTTAAAAAAATGAATGTTAAAATTTTTTTAAAAAACCCTGGAATACTGCAGATGACCAAACTTCTTTGTGAGCAAAAGGCAGGGTGTGGGTCTCTGCTCCCCATGCTTCAGGGGTGTGGGGTGGGGGCTAGAACAAAGCCAAGCTGGAGTTTCCAAAGAGGCAAGGAAGACTCAGGAATTGAGGAGCCGTCTGAAGAAGGCCCAACCTAGGGAATCCTGGGGCCACAACCAACATCAAGACAGAGTCAGCTGGCTGGGACCAAAGGGAGACATTCCAACTAAAGCCAGGACCTCAGGGAGAACAGCGGGGGAGGCTGAAAGAGGAGCTCTGACCCCCACACTCATTTATTACAACTCACCGACTGAGAAAGGCAGAAAGGATTCCCTTTTCTTAAACTGTCCATTCTCCAGAAAGTGCTCCGGATTGAACGTGTCGGGGGTGGCCCACTCTGCGGGGTCCCTGTGCAGCGCCGTCAGATTGGTCAGGATCGTGGTCCCCTAGAGAAGACAGGGAAGTCTCAGGTGAGGCTTGACCCGCACACGGCGCCTGCACAATGCGTGCTGGTCCTCGGGCCCTCACACCTCGGGGGACCACACCCTGAACTCCCTGCCCTCCCAAACCCACCATCTAGGAGCCCAACCCCCATACCCCCAGGACCTGCTCTTTGCTGTGGAATTGCCATATAACTGCCGTGGGACAGTTCCCTGTTGGGACTTTCATCAGGGAAGTTTGGCTCCCCTTGACTGCAGAGTGGATCTGTCTCTGCAGGGATAGGTCAGCACAGGACTTGGGAGGGGAAGTATATACAGAAGAGGGAGCAGGGTGTCCACCCAGCACTGTACCAAAGTCGTCCCAGCTGCTGAGTGTGGCAGCTCTACAAGGGTAAAGTGTCTCATTCATCCCTGTTTTCCTTCATTCTCCTCCCTCCATCGCCTCCAATAGTACACTGACACCCCACCACCCAGTAGGTTAAAAACAGAATCAGGCAGTGCAGTGAAAAATTATCACTATCCATCCAATTACACAAGCAAGAAACTCAGGATATAGGCTTAATGCTTCTATTTAGCTCACTCTGCCTTCATTAGCAAGAATGGTCACTGATTTCCTAAATTTCTCTTGATTCTGTCACCTCCATTCCAGGTCCAGTGCTGACCCTCCTAGCAAAGCCATCTTGCTGGCCCCATAACCCCTCTATTCTCTTTCAACCTGCTATGCACCCTGACAGCAGAGTGAGCGTAGACAATGATTTTATCATGTCACATCCACCCACCCACCAACACCAGGAACTGAAACCCTTCCACAGCTTCCAGTCAATTAGGATAAAGACCCACCATCCGAGCCCTGTGGGGGCCACTTTCTTCTCCTCCCTGCAACCAAATTCAGTGGTCTTCTTTCACTCTCTCAAACATGCCATGTCCCCACTCATTTCAAGGCCTTTTTAACACTGCTGGGCCCTTCTTGGAAAGTTCTTCCTCTTTCTTTCCTCACCGAGCTAACTCTTGATCACCCTTTAATCCTCTGCTCAAACCTCACTTCCTTTGGGAAGCCTTCTCAGACTACTCCTGCCCCTACTCCTGCTCCAGTTTACTTGCACCCCATGAGTCTCTCCTTTGGGCACTTATCATGGTTTGTAATTATATTCTTGCAAGATTGTTTCCCTGGTTTGTTTTGCTCAGGATTGTTTCTCCAGATCTGAGCACATTAGTGCTTAATGTATATTTGGTGAATTGATAAAGAACCATAACTACTGCTTTTGAAAATTCTCTACATTAAGCAATATGTTAAGTGCTCTACATACGTGACCTCTTTCTAACTCCTCATGCACATTACGGATGAAGATATTGAAGCTCTGAGAGGTTAAACAACATACCTAAGGTTGCACAGTGGGAGGAGGCAGGGCTGTGTTTGAACCAGGTCCCACTGAAGCCAACCCCCTAGTTCCTCACCTCTATACTATACAGTCAATTAGATTCTCATCAACCAGACTGAGAACTTTAACATTTAAAGTTGATGCTAATATCAATGGTAAAAGGTCTGTTGAGTTGGTTTGGTTCCTTGCAGTCCAAGAAATTGCTAGAAAATTGCATTGGGCACCTGGAATTTTGACCCCAGCTTTCACCGACATTATGGCCAATCAGTGAGGAAATCAGTGAAAGCAACAGCTACGCTTCCTGACTCTGCAAGGATGGTGACCAAGAAGTGGCCAAAGGGTGACCAAGGTATAACTGGAAAATCCTTTGGTTCTGCCACTTGAGATTGCCCCTGGGTAAGAAAAATGCAAAGGGACTTTGACAAACTAGCATGGACCAGGGCAGCTGACCAAGGTGGCAAGAAAGCAAGGGGAGGATCTGAGAATGTGCAGTCTGGAGAGAGGACAGTAGGGGGCACAAGAGAGCTGTCAGCAGAGCTCAGGAGTGGTGATGGTGGGGAGGAGTTAGATCAGAATTCCTTGTGAGAATACGGAGAATTTAACAGGGACCAATTGGGAATTACAGGGAGACTCTTTTAAGTTCTAAGAAAAGCATTGTCTGTGGAGGGAATGTGGTATAGTAAAATATATGTATATATGAACACTGGAATCAGAGCACATCTGGCTCTGAATCCCAACTCGGTTACTTAGTAGCTGAGAGACCTTGGACAAGCTACTTAATTTCTCTCAACCTCAATTTCCCAGTCTATAAAATGGGAATAACAGAGTGATTAGAGGACTGAGTGAGACATTTTGAGAGAAACTCGATAGTCCATGGCACAAAATCAATGCTTAATAATCATTGGCTCCTTTCACTCCCTTTCTAATCTGGGTTAGAAACCCAAGGTATACTAACTAACTAATTAATTATCCAATTATCTAGCTAATTAACTAATAACTAACACCTGGGTTGGTTTCCCTGGTGTACTAGTTAAATTCCCTATCGCTGGCACTGTAAGTAAAAGCTGGAAAAACACCTGCAGGGATGTTATGTTAGACACACCAGCATCAAGTGATGTTGCCCAGGTGGCCTCAAACGGCCCTTCACATGTTAACATTTCACAACCCAGCCCTGTGTGAACCAGTATTTTCCAAAGTCCCCAAACCTGTTGAGATGCTCTACTTTGAGAAAGTTAAAGGTTCTGTGGCAAAGTAGGATTGAGTTCTACTGCCAGTTGTATCCCACAAAGATACACAACACGTTAGCCTAGTAAAAACTCTGAGAAATCCCACAGGGTTCTTTCCCTAAACTTATTGGATCAAGGAATCCCCCCAATACCTATTAACATTTAGCTGAACTAAAGTTTCTAAATTCGTAATTGGAAAAATAAAAATAGTAAATATTAGGTATAATAGTTTTCTCCCCGTTCAAGTGATTTCTTAGAATAACAATACATGTCACTTTTCGAGTTCAGTTTCCAACCATCTAAAAAGATGGGCTTGATGATCTGGGGAGTCCCTGATTACCTTGGGCAGGTAGTATCCAGCCAGAGTGGTATCGGACCCGACTTCCCTGGGCACGTTCAGAGGGACGATGTTGCCCATTCTCTGTGCCTCATGGATCACGGCATTGGTGTAGGGCATGTGCTCTCGGTCGGCTACGCTCGGGTGCCGTGAAGGGCAAATCTCTCGGTCAATCTCAGCTTGTACTTTCTCTGGAAAAGAAGAGAAGATTCTATTATCTTGTAAACTTCTATAATTCCTGCCAAAGATGTAGCAGTAGTCTCCAAGATCTCACCTGCTGTATTCCAATTAGTGACCAGGTTGCAAAGAAATAAAATGGTTTTTAACCCTTCAAAGTGCTTAGGTAGAAAACTGTTGAGTCCATCAGTCTCCTGGATCCTGGTTAGGCTAAGGGGTGGAATAACCAGGATCAAAATGGCTAGTGTCTCAAGAGGCATACATGAGTGGAAAGGGAGCTATGATGTAAGAGAATTCTGGATGTAAATTTTTGCTCCACAACATTAATGCTGCAAGTGACTTAAATTTCTCTGAGCATCAGGTTCCTCCTTGTTCTAGTTTGCTAACGCTGCCGGAATGCAAAACATCAGAAATGGACTGGCTTTTATAAGGAGAATTTATTTGGTTACAAAGTTACAGTCTTAAGGCCATAAAGTGTCCACCAACAAAGGGTACCTTCACTAGAGGATGGCCAATGGTGTCCGTAAAATCTCTGTTAGCTGGGAAGGCATGTGGCTGGCGTCTGCTCCAAAGTTCTGGCTTCAAAATGGCTTTCTCCCAGGACGTCCCTCTCTAGGCTGCAGTTCCTCAAAAATGTCACTCTTAGTTGCTCTCAGGGTGTTTTTTCTTCTCTTAGCTTCTCCAGAGCAAGAGTCTGCTTTCAACAGCTGTCTCCAAAATGTCTCTGTAAGCTGTAGTTCCTCTCTCTGCTCCTATGCATTCTGCAAAGTGTCCCTCTGGGCTGTAGCAAGCTCGCCCCTTCTGTCTGTATTTATAATACTCCAGTAAACTAATCAAGGCCCATGCTGAATGGGTGGGGCCACACCTCCATGGAAATTATCCAATCAGAGTTATCACCCACAGTTCGGGGGGGGGCATATTTCCATCAAACAACCTAATCCAAACGTCCCAATTTAATCCCCCACTAACATGTCTGCCCCACACAAGATTACATCTAAGATAATGGTGTTTTGGGGGACATAACACATTCAAACCAGCACACTCCTCTAAGTAGTGGGGACAAATCTACCTTCATCTTAAAGTTTTTTTAAAATGGTATGAACAAATGTATGTGAGCACCCAATATATAAGAAAAACGGCTAGTTGTCCCCAAATACATGTTTTGCTCTTTTTTTCTACAGTAATTGAGAATTTAACCAGATACATGGTTCTTCAACAACAAACTACATACCTGGACTCCCCTGACACTAAATGTGACCACCTGGTCAATAGAATGTGCACAGATGTGATGTTTACCACTTGGAACATGACCTTAAAAGAAGGACCGTGGGCTCCCTTCTCCTTTTCCCCTTGGTACTGGTGGAAAAGCAGCCCTAGTGGAAAACTATCTTAGATACAATGTCAGAAAGGGCATCATTCTAGATACAAAAAAGCAAAAAGTTGGAAGGAGCTTGGAGATCTCAGGACTCTGCAGAATCCAGGTCAGATTTTTCATCTAAGAGAGAAATCAACTATCATTTAGCCATTGTTATTTTAGAGTCTCAATTACAGGAGGAAAATCTATATCTTAACTAGGTAGTTTTAAAAGCTTTATAAAAATGTAACCCAAAGTTAGACATGCATTTTACATCATGTCCCAGGACACATACATACACAAATATACACACATTATATATACATTCATGAAATACGAAAGAAATAAAGTTTCACAAACATACTTATCCTTAGTACATGGTGAGCTCTTTGTTATTTTCTATTCTATTTTTATTTTAGAAGAAAAATTTGGTCTTGATCCATGAAAATTACTTCATATCCCATTAATAATTTGCTATACAGATTTTTAAAAACTGTGCTCTAACAGTTCCCAGCCCCCATGGAGAAAAAAATGAACGTAACAGTTACTGTCCTTGAGTGACTCACAATATGTGGGGAAGGTATGTTAATACTGTGTAATCAACAGTGATAGAGGTACCTTGGATTATCTCTAGAAGAAGAAAAAATAGTGATTTCCTAAAAGAATGGGAAACGTCATAGAGGAGGTAATATTTGAAAAAATTCTTCAAGAAGACTACTGGGTTACAATGTTGGAAAACTGGGTGAAGTATATTCTTTATAGAGGGACCCTCACACATCATGGCCTAGAGGCATAAATGAGGACAGTGCAAGTATCATGTTCTTTTCTCTCTTGAAAATTTAGCAGGTTTTCTTTTTTTTTCTGATTACTATTTAATTTTAGACTGCTTTAGTAAATGATTAACACACTTTGAAGTTCTCTGTAGTCAGTTCCTTTTCACTGGGCTAGCTTGGACTTGGTCAAGATGGCTGCTGTCATAGATTTGAACTTATGGGTAATAGGATGACACATAAGCAGCTGAGTCCCTGTCATATCAGAACCCTAGGCTCAGCCTCATAGCTTGAAAAACCAGGATTCTGGCTTGTTTCAGAAGCTGAGCATGCACAAGCAGCATTGAGCCAAGAATAAGCAGAGAGTAACAAGCCCCTGTTCGATATGAAAGAAAATGTTTTCTTTTTTCCCCCTATTTAATTCCTGGAGCAATGAGAAAAAACATTTTTAACTTGTGTACTCTAAGACACTGCCATCAGAAAGCAGAGACTTTACATGAGTGAAAGTGAAAGAGTTGCCTTATGCAGAGATTGTCAGGGGAAAGGGGAAATTAACTTCTTCCCAACCCTATCTTTCTATAATTTTTCATTCCATTTACCCCACAAAATGTAGTGTGGTCTCCAAAACCTCTAGTTGTTTGCAAAGTAGGGACTCTCTGCCTTATTACTAGTAGGGAGAAAAAAATGCTATTCCTTTGTTTTACGGAGCAAATATCTACCAACTACCCATTCAATATAGAAGTCTAAACTTTGGTAATATATAGTATGGAGATTAAGCCTTCTATATAAAGACTTCCTGTTGAGGTGGAGTCACATGTTGAAATATGATTACCTATGATATTTACAACAGATTTATGAAGTTAAATTAAAAGATGATGTAAGAAAGTAGACTTTTTTTGTTGTTGTTTTACATAATGCTTCACAATTCATTTACGGACCTA
>PVKY010013060.1:0-11192 GCA_004027775.1 Bradypus variegatus | reverse complement strand
GAAGCATTATTTCAGTTCAGCCATCTTATATTGACCTTCAAGGTACAGATGTATAGGCCTCTTGGCCCCTTTATCTACTTACAAAATGCTCGATGTTTACCTGGTATTTCACTTCTTTGCTTCCTTGCAGAGGACAGAAAGCTGTGTAAATCCAGACTCAGATTTGTCCTGTGGAGTTGTTTTCCTTGACTGAAGGAGAAAAAAAAAAAACCCTACTTGTTACTCAATGACTATATGATTAAGCAAACAAACAAACAATACATTCTTAGAGGACACAGCCAAAAGGAAAACTCCAAGCACGGGGGTGATAGGGACCACATGAGCTAGAAATACAAGTTTTAGGCAAAAAGGACAGGGAAATATGGACAGGTTGTGATTAAGACGGGGGAAAATGAAAGCCTCTTTACTAAAGTTATTCAGATGCCAGAGCAAGTCTCTGTGCTATAGTCATTCTTTAATCATTCATCAAAATTCTAATTTCATTCTAGTCAATGCCAAGACAGATATTAGATTTTTGATAATAAAAAATGAAAAGCACACCTGTCTTTGCCCTCATAAAGCTCACACTCTAGTCATGGATGCAAACATATAAATAGAAAATTATAATACAAAGTGATAAGTGCAGAAATAGAGGTTTGATTAAAATGTTGGGGAAGTTAGACTAACTCTGCTCTGGGGTGTCAGGGTAAATGTCATGGTTCAGTTTTGAAGGATGTGTAAGAGTTTGCCAGGGAAAAAGCTTTCTAACCAAAGAGAGCCATGTCCAAATTGCTGTAAAATATGAATTACATTACCTCTTTTGTTTATATGCCATCCTTCTTTCCATCTTCAATTAATAATTCACATAGCCATAAACATTTTAAAAGTGGAATTAGATTCTGAAGACAAGGTATTTGCTCATAAATACTTGCCCACTTGTAAAGAGCTCTTGGTATGTTTGTTGTATAATAGATTTTTTAAAAATACACAAAATTTGAAATGAAATGAGATTAGAAAATACAAATATCCAACCTGAAGTGAGTAATAAAATATACATTGTGGAGCATTACAAGCTTTCCTCATTTTTTCATAGACTTTTCAGCCTGCCGCAATGTTGGTCGAACGTTCCGCAGACTATGGGCACACTTGGAAAGTGATCAAATATTTTGCAAAAGACTGTGCCACTTCCTTTCCTGCCATCACATCTGGCCAGGCCCAGGGAGTTGGAGACCTTGTTTGTGACTCCAAATATTCGGATATTGAACCCTCAACTGGTGGTGAGGTAGCACTTCCTTCCTTGAATTTCTTTTATTTAAATTAAACTTTTACTAATATGGTTAATTTAGATAAAAAAATTAGACAGTGTTTACTGAAGTGTAACTTGAGCTGTTGGTTTTTTAAGAATGAAAAGTGCTTAACTGAAATGAGTTCTGAATTATCTCAAATACAAAGAAATAATAAATACATTGTAAGAAATAGTCCCGCACAAGATTGCTCAGCTCAAGGTGAGCGGAGGCTGGAATCCAGCCCATGCCCCACTCACAAGTCTGGACACCCTGGCACAAGGCACCCGGAAGAAAGGGAGCCCGTTTCTAACCTTGGCAGAGGAGCCATATAGGCTAGTGACAGCCCTGGATTAGCGGTCTCATCCCCATGCTGTGTAAACTGCCATCCAGGCAGATTCTGCCAGAAATGCCCTTTTGAGCAAAGCCAATGACTGGCAGAGGGTTAGGGTGGGAGTGGGGTTGGGAGTTACTGTTTTATCAAGAAGAGCAGAGAGAACTGGTGGCAGAAGGCAGCTACAGAATTCCCTGCCAGATCGAACTTGAAGATGACATGCTGAACTGCGACCCTGTGACTCCTTCCAAATGTGATTCAAGAACTTGTTTCATAAATGGATGACCACTTCTGTCTATGTGGACCACATGAAGACACAGAGGGAAAAAAATGACTAATAACTTTCCTTCATTTTTCACTTCTGATACTTTTATTCATATTGTAACCCAAACAGTAATCTGTATCCTAAACTTACTGGAATGCAATGACTCAGCCTTCTTATTAAGTCAGGATCTCTCTAACAGCGCATTTGTGGGTATTTTCGGGCAAATAAATTTACCTCCTTTTATTTTACAGGTCGTTCTAAAAGTTTTGGATCCCAGCTTTGAAATAGAAAATTCTTACAGTCCCTACATCCAGGGTAGGCATTGTTTTATATTTTCCCGTCAATGCCTTTTTGAAAAATCTCATAGTAGGGACATGGAGTCCTTACTGAATTTCTGTACATTAAGGGGCTATCAGCCAAAGAAAGTCCTGTGAACTGATGCAACCAAAATACACTTTGATTCATTATTTTCCTTTCTCTAGATCTTGTGACACTGACAAATCTGAGGATAAACTTTACCAAACTCCATACCCTTGGGGACACTTTGCTTGGAAGGAGACAAAATGATTCTCTTGATAAATACTACTATGCTCTGGATGAGATGGCTGTTCAGGGAAGCTGTTTTTGCAATGGCCACGCTTCTGAATGTGGCCCAGTGCAGAAGGTGCGGGGAGATGTTTTCAGCCCTCCTGGAATGGTGAGTTACAAATCCACACACTCAGCTGGCTCTCCTACCTTCCCTTCACTGTCCTGATGCTGAATGGGGATCAGACCCTTACTCTGGGGACCAGCACATCTAAGTACCAGCACCATGCTGGGGCAAGCATCTTTCTACCTGGCGTGACAAGTCACCAGGGACCTTCCCATTTTCTAGCCACAGGGAGATCCTGCCACATACTGGGCATCATTAAATTAATAAGCAGGATTTATGATATCAAGATAGCCCAACATTCCCTCTGTTGCCCCCTTTTTGTTTGTTTATATTTTAGGAACTGGAGATTTGGTGAGGAGACACCATCATCTCTTATTCATTCTCTCACAGAAATTTACTGAAGGCCTACTGTGTGCCAGACCATATACCCATTGCCAAGGTGTTTCAGTTAATATATGAGATCATAAAAATGGTCATACATTTGAATGACTGTGTCTTCACAGAGCAGATCTCGCTCATTCTTGGGATTCGTCTGAAAAGACTGATGTAGTAGAAGAACTGTACTTTTTATGCATAGCCCCAGGGGATGTGGCTACTAATAATTTTAAACTATTTATTAGGCATAATTTTACTAAGCGTGATGTTGAGATTTCTGCACTTTCACACTTAGCTTTCTCTGTTTCACTGAAAATTGAGCTACTTCTTCTGAACTTGGGCCGCTTAGGGCATTTTGTGGAAATTCAAGAAAGTCACACACCTATCTCCAGCTTCTTTCCCTTTTTTAGCTCCCTATTTTCCTTTATGCTCTTCAACCACAACCCCATACACTCACACACCACCCCATATAGTGAAGGCTACAAAGTGCTTCTCTAAAACTAGAATTCAAAAATACCAAAATATGTATATTATAAATGTTCACTGAACGTCTTAAATTTTTTAAAAATTTAAATGCTAGTTAAGCAAATGATAAGGTAGTCATGGTTGACATTGTGATTAACATATGGCAATCTAAGACCATGAGAGGTCCCCTGGCCTTGTATTTCGTTTTCCATTAAAGAATCCCAAAGCCCTCAAAGATGAGCCCTCTTTTAACACTCTATTTATCACACAATGCAGGTTCACGGTCAGTGTTTCTGCCAGCACAATACAGATGGCCCGAACTGTGAGAGATGCAAGGACTTCTTCCAGGACGCTCCTTGGAGGCCAGCTGAAGGCCTCCAGGATGGCACTTGCAGATGTGGGTGAAAATAAGTCCTTGGTATAGACTGAGGGTGCTCAGCATTTGCTTATGTTGTAGAACATTTAGTTTGTTTCCGGGGGCTGCAGGCTATGAGCCTGGCATTCTCAGCTCCCATTTTGTGACATCATTATTTCAATTATCTCACATGGAAGAATCACAAACTTCTCAAACCCTCACATGAAAAACTAACTTTAATTTTAAAAACAATACAATATGCATTTTTAGAGAAAGGGCATAGCTGTGTGATGATAATATCAATGGGGATGGTACAACTTCCAGAATTTGGTGGACCTGAATTCAGTACAAAGACCCCCTACTATTTTCCTGAATAATCCTACATTCCATTCATCTGACCTTAAACCCATATGACAGGTAATAGGGGAAATGAGGTTTCTCATTTCTCAGGAAATTGAGTTTGAAAGTCTATTGTATTTTTTATAAAATATTTTGGCTAATAAGTTTTCTTTAATAATGTAATTGGTGCCTCTGAATTTCGATGAACTTGCAAACAAACTTTTTCTTCAGTTTCTTTTCTCAGTCTTGAGACAGATAAGTTTTGAGGGAGTGGAAGGTCACTAGAAGAGCTTTTATGGGGGGGGGAGCATCCTTGAGAGTCACAGTATACAAGACGCAGCAAAATGCAGCCTGAGCTTAGGCTGTTTATACCAAAAAATCAGATAAACAGCACAGACCTCACCATGAAGACAGACAAACTCCTCCAAACCGACGGCCTCTCCCTCCATTCCTCTGGCTGCACCCAGATGGGAGGGAAAAGCCCTGCAGCTGCCCTTCCAGCCCTCCTGCCCATGGTGAAGCAGACAGGAAGGGGGCAGGTGTGGCGGGTTCCCAGGCCCCTCCACTCTCCTCCCCAGACTCCAGCTTCCTCCTCTGACATTGAGGAGGCTGAACATGGCATCTCCAGTACTTTGTCAGCTCTAAGGTCTTATCTGAGAATCCCTGTGCAAACGGAAAATTTAATGTGAAAAAAAAAATTAGATTTACAAAACCTGAATCAGTAAAAGTATTCTTTACTGAACAACAACATTGCACTGAAGGACTTCTAGATCACCCAAGAGACTTATCTTGGTTGACTTGATTTTTAAAAACAACATATTAAACATTT
This sequence comes from Bradypus variegatus, assembly GCA_004027775.1. Taxonomy (NCBI): domain Eukaryota; kingdom Metazoa; phylum Chordata; class Mammalia; order Pilosa; family Bradypodidae; genus Bradypus; species Bradypus variegatus. The sequence goes on along the minus strand of PVKY010013060.1, from coordinate 6,316 downwards.
CAGGAACACATTTTCTAGAGAATATGTGAACAGAATCAGTGCCAGAGGGATCCTTTGTAATCATGTGTTTTAACCCTTTGCAATAACCCTTGGCACACTTGGTGTATCTGTAAAAAGAAGGCATTCTAGGTAAAGAATGGCAAGCGTTAGTGAATGCCATGATCGATACCTGCTCCGGCATCGAGAGCTCCGCCAGTCTCTCAGTCATGCGCCTCTCCTTTCTCAGCGTGCACCTGTAACGGCCACTCCGAGTGCTGTCACTTCGACATGACCGTGTACTTGGAGAGCGGCGGCCTCAGCGGGGTTGTGTGCGACGACTGCCAGCACAACACGGAGGGCCGACACTGCGAGGCCTGCAGGCCCTTCTACAGGGACCCCCTCAAGGCCATCTCGGATCCCTACGCCTGCATTCGTGAGTCCCAGCCTCCGACCTGATCCTTTCCCCTTGTTTGAGCGAATTCTGATGGACAATGTCTTCTAGAAATAATTTGAGCATCTAGCATTCCAAATACCAAAGCATAGAAAAACCTCATGGGATAACTCAAAGTTAGAACATTGTGAAGGTTTTGGCACTTTCCATTGAGTTGTGATACTGTCACTTTTCAAAGGGTATAATCAAGTAAATATTTTACTAATTTATTAAAAAAAAAATTGGGGTGGACAAGTCTCACCTGGGCTGTCAGATCCTGACTCTGCCAAACAGCTTGCCAAACTGCCCTATGTTGGGAAAGGGGGGACTGCAAAAACAAACAAGTTGGGCAAAAAAATCCCATTGCATCCTGGTAGTCTTGCTGCAGTTGAATCATAAAACTATTCTGGATTCAAGCTGAAGGCGGCAGATGGTTTCAGAAGATGCAGCAAATAAACTGAGTATCAGGTGATGCAGTTAGCTCAGGGAAGTAAGCTAAAGTAATGAAATTGGCTAAAACATTTGACTCACTGTAGACAATTCAGTTTTGCTGTTAAAACACACGAGCTAAGGGATTATTACCTTGCTTCTTTTTTCATTTCTTTTTCTTTTTTCACCTTTTAAAAATATTTTTATTTTACCTTTAATCGCAACCTTTTTAATGAAATATTTCATGCATACACAATATAATAAATATCCTTATTCCACCACCCACCTTTGTGAAATCTTAATATTTCAGGACTTTCTTTTATAAAATGCTACAGGCATGACTGATGCCTTGATACCCCAGGTGTATCTCATTTGTCTACCCTCTTTCCTAGGGATAAACTGTCATATATTTGACACTTATCATTACCATGCTTGTTTTTACTTTCACACATTTTTGTCCACTAACAGTATACATTGACATGGTTTCAAGCTTTAGATAAATGATATTACCATATATGTATACTTCAGCAACTTGACTACTTCATTCAACATTAGATTTGGGGGATTTGTCCATTTCAGGTAGCCCAAGTTCTTCATTTTTAATTTCTGTATGGATTTCCTTCCTATAAGTATGACAAACTTTATTTGTCCATTATTCATTTGATGCTGCCATAAACATTCTCATATATGTGACCTTGTACGTATACACAAAGACTAAGTTACATACCTAGAAGGAGTGGCTTTGCTGGGCCAGAGGTTAGACATTCCTTCAAGTTGACTCAACAGTACTGAATTGTCTCCTAAGTAGTTGTACTAATGAACACTCCCTCCAACAGTGTGTGTGAGTTCCTGTTGCTCTATATCTTATCAACGTTTAGTTTTTCACATTTTAATTTTTGCCAATAGAATGGTATGGCATCATGGTTAAAATTTACCTTTCCCTGCTGAACTAGAAATAGGGTCTGGCAAGCGTAGCACCTAGCCCCAAAATTTAAGGAAGCACTCAATCTCAGATCATGTAAATGCAGGCTTGACACTTGAAGGAACCCGAGAGTGAGTGTCTCCTTAAATTTTACATTCTAGGCACCTCCCTTGCTTCACTCTAGTCCCAGCCCTGTTTATATTATTGCATAGATACATTCCAAACTGATTCCAAATACACAGTGTCAGGAACTGGGTTTGAGATTTTACCCTACTTGCAAATAACAAGTTAGTCTGTTTAATTGCTTCATGGATGCTGGTAAGAGATATGACACTCCTGGGTCAAAGACAAAAGATTTTATTATTCCTGGCATAGCAAACAGTAAGATCATTACGTTGACACAGAATTCCCTTGAACTCTAAGTTCCATAGGAGCAACACAAAGGAGCCCAGGTGAATTTCTCTTATAATCAAGAAACACTGAGCTTGGAGGATTCGTGGCTTTTATGGCAAGTGGAAGCAAGCCTACTCTTTGTCCAGAGGAAGGTGATACCTCATCCCTCAAGGTTACTTCCTACAGATACAACCCTGAGAAATAACCTGGGTAAAGAGCAGTCAGGGCCTTACATTGTTGGCACACTCATTAAGAACATTCAGGGTGCTCAGGACCCATGGGGGATTGCATCTCCTAAGACCCAGAAGTCCTGCTTCGTAGTCTATGTCATCAAGAAACAGTGACTTCAAACTTTAAATCATTATAATACATACAATAAAGTATTTTAAAAAACTGAGTCAGTACCCACCTGAATACCTAAAATGCCCTAGTTTTCTAACATTAAATCAAAACAATGCGGAAAAATGCATTAATTAAATTTGTCCACGATTCCTCAACAGGTATATGACTGCACAGCATTTTACTTTGCATGATTTGTTCAAAATTGATACAAAGAACTGGGTTCTCAGAAAATATATTTTTAAATCAATTTCCTAATTCTCTTACAATTTTTACTAGAACCTGTAATATCACACACGTGCACACGCACACACAGACACACATATACACATACACAACTTTTACTGATGTTTTAAAAGCTACATATTTGTAAAAGAAATTGTTCTCTTGGGTAAAATCAGGAAAATACAGGGTTTTGAAACATAATCTAGGAATCTGGAACTTTTGAACACACCAACCAAAGTTGTCTTCCTTAAGAACCACTTAGTAAATTTTATAGAGCTTTTGAAGGAAGCCATGGAAAGTAAACTAGTACCCCTAATATGAAAGTAGGAAGTCATTTTTTGTAAATGAGGAGTTTTTCTGTCAAAGGCAGATGAGATGAGAAACTTGTAACAAGCTACCATAGCGTAGCTCTCACTTCTCCCATTTTACCTAAACACATGTTAATGTGTGTATATACAAATAACATATTTTAAGAAGACCAATTAGCATTCTCATATAAATTTCCCTAACTTGTCCTTGTTTGAGCCTAAATATTTATATAAACAGAGTCCAGACATACGTGGACTAATTTTAAGCGTCCTATGATTAAAACACATTCAAATGTAAAACAGCAAAACAAAGATTTGGTGGTCTCAACCACTGATAATAGAAGTTCCCTGGAAATAATTTGTGTGACACAGAGATTTTATTGGACTTGTACCCTAAAGGCCATGATAGAGGGTTATTTCTAAGTAAAGGACTATCCACTCAGCCACATCCTTTTCCCAAAGGATGCTTCTATGCATAATTAAATTATACCCTGGGACTCAGTACTGACCTTTTGGGGTTTCTCCCAAATAACATTGAGCTTTTTTCCTTCTGACCACTTCTAAAATGAATAGTTTGTTCCTTCCTTTCTTAAAGCAAATGGCTTGAATTAGAAGAAAACTATGTGTTTTCCAAACTAAACAGAACCTGATGCTGTTTTCCATAGTGGTTTTATCACCAGTCACAATATAATAACAAACCACTGAAAATGGAGACTCACTCAGGCAACTGTTTGCTTCAATGAAACCAAACAACTGTTTTGACTGCATTTTCCCACCGAACTCAGTAAACCAAAAGTTGTGTAGACTTTGCTTTAGATTTGAGTGTTTTGTTTTTGTTAATCTAGACCAACATTTATAAATGTGGACATAATTGCTCTTAAAGTCAGGATATTCACTTATATTTATTGCATTTCTTAAAAGTGCAGTCCCTTGGAAACACAACACCACAAAGGTAAAGAGACCTTGGTGGTCATCTAATGTCTACTAGCACACTTGCCCCCTCTACCAGCCCACAGTCAATGCTTATTCCGCATCTACCTGGATGCCTCCAGTAACAAGGGATCACGCTAAGTTGGACATCCCTAACTCCTAGGAAGTTCTTCCTTATGTTAAGTCAAGCTTTACTTTTTGTAACTTCTGCTTTTGGTCCTCATTTTACCGTCTGGAATTATTCATACTATTGGCGTTCTTTTTTGAATTGTTCAAGTTTCTACTAAGAAAAAGGTTGCTACTTTTGTTGCCCCTTTGCTACTGGTGACTGTCATCCCCTTTTCCAGAATCTCTTCATCCAAGATTTTGCCCCACAAGCAGATTTCTGAAAGAAAACAAGGATTTGAACATTTCTTAATTTCTCACTATTCCCTTCCTTCCTTTCTTTTAAGTGTCCCTTCCAGAAGGAATCAAAAATAATGGTAGCACTTATCCCATGAAATATCTTTCTATGTTGGAAACAGACAGACTTACTTTCTAACCAAGAAAAGAGATTTGGTAGACATTTTATGGGACTATTGTCTCTTTCTTGCTCATGTCTCTTGATGCCTTTTAGTAATTTTATGTAAATGTGTGTGTGTTTGTGTGTGCCAGTATAGCATCCCACTCTTACCTCTCTTGGCATTATTTTCAACTGAGAATCTTTTTTTTCAATCTATTTTTTATTGAGGTGAAATACACATAAAATTAACTACTTACAAGTGAACAATTCAGTGGCATTTACTACATTCACAATGTTGTACAACCACCACTTTTATCTAGCTCTAACATATTTTCATCACCCCAGAAGGAATCAATCTTTTCTTACCATTTAATTTTCAAAGTAGCAGTCTTCCTCTGTTCCTCTTACTTTAGAATCTTTTAAAGTCTTTTTTTTAAAAAAAAAGATATATGGAATTCAACATTTTCCAATTCAAGAGATCTGGGAGACAGTTCTGAACAGTCCTTGTCTATTAGTCTAATTACTTAAACAAAGTGAATGATTTAAATAAAGTAAAAGAGCTGTAGTGTGCATAAAATGCTATGCTTATATTTCAGGTTTCCCACAAGTTGCAGTTAATTAAGCGCATGTCTGTGTCCCCAGCTTGTGAATGTGACCCTGACGGGACTGTCTCTGGTGGCATTTGTGTGAGCCACTCTGATCCTGCCTTGGGGTATGTGGCTGGTCAATGCCTGTGGAAGGAGTCAAGTGCCACCAGTGCAAGCCCAATCACTATGGACTGAATGCCACGGATCCCCTGGGCTGTCAGCGTAAGTCAGCAGGGCTGATCTCTGTCAGCCCTAAAACTCTGTGACTGCAAATACCTAAGAGTTCTACCAGCCTCTGAGTTTTTAAGAGTGATACAATGCCTCTGCAAATTTTAGAGAGGAAGTGGAGACTTTTTCTCAGGGATTTATTGAATTTATCACAAAAGACCAGCAGGGCACATTCACATTTTTCCCACTGCAGCAAACAGGGACAAATACCAAGAAATTTAATGCCAAGTTGCAAAACCTTTAGAAAAATGACCTCCACTAGGACCCTTCTGAGAGATATATTCAAATTTATTAAATTACATTATGAATTTCTGCATAGATTGATGGCTTCTTAGGTGATTTTCAGGTGGTGGTTTCTTTTATTTTTTTAAATTACTTTTCCCCCTTCTTCTCATACCCCTCCTAGTATTGGTTCCTGTGTTCTCTGACAAAGAGAAGGAAAAAAGAAAAAAAATTACAAATGGAGGGATTGAAGGAATATAGAAGGAACCTCAGCAGTTTTCTGGGGCCAAATGGGCAGGTTCTTGGCTATGGGATCAAAGTAGTTTATAGGTTCCTACGCTTCATAGCACTAGCTGCAGATTGATCAGGGAACTTGAGTAAATAATTTCCATTTAGTCACAGCGTCATGCTCCGTATTTCTGCCCGTAGAAGAACTACGGATCATTGTTATAAGGAACATTGTTTGTGGAGTTTTTTTGTATTTTTTTCTTTCAAAAAGCTGTTATTGACATATAATTCGTGTACCATATTACTTATCCTTTAAATTGTACAATTCAATGTATTTTATTTTGTTCACAAAATTGTGCAACCATCAGTTGTGCAGTCCATTTCTGAACATTTTTATCACCCTAAAATGAAACCTCATACCTTTTGCTGTCAGCCCCCAAACCATCATTCCTACCTGACCCCTGCTCCTGCCAGTCTAGTTTCGGTCTCTGAGGATTTGCCTATTATGGATGTTTCATAGAATCATACAGTATGTGGTCTTTTGTGACTGGCTTCTTTCCCTTAGAATAATGTTTTCAAGGTTCATCCATGTTG
>PVKY010013059.1:0-11198 GCA_004027775.1 Bradypus variegatus | reverse complement strand
TGTTTGGGGTGAAGGGAAACTTCTAGAAATGGATGGTGGGAAGGTAATAGCATTGCAACATTCTAAATGTGATTAATCACACTAATGGAATGATGGAGAGGGGTGGAATGGGAAGATTTGGGCTATATATATGGGTGTTAGGGAGGGAGGGAGGGGAAGAGACGGTGGTGTGACAAGATCTTAAGGGTGATGGATTGGGTCATCGAGAGAGAGGGGTCGGGGTATTATGGAGTTGTAGGTATGGGATTTGTACTGTTTTAGCAACCACTCCTGTACAATTGAACTTAAAACTTATTAATAAAAAAAGAATGGATAGTGAAGAGTTTACTTCAGTAAAATAGGATATGAGTAAGTAAGGTATGTTTAGTTCCTGCCTAATGACAAATTGTCCTTATGAGTTGGGGAAGAATGAAAAATGAATAGCTTTTACATGGTTTCCTTTTCAAATATTTTTACTGCTGCCCCCATCATAAACAAACTGAATTACATATTTCTACTACTGTCTTCTTAATATGTATGTTTTCCTAAATCACCTACAATCTGAATTCTATCTCCTCTTTTACATTGAGCTTCTTATATAGAAGATTATTAGTCCTCCTTTTAGCTAAATAAATAATAGCCTATTGGCATAAATGTGGGTGTGCCTGAATGTAAGCCTAGTCCCCTTTCTCCCAAAGACAATTACTGTCAAAATGTTTTTAAGCTCACTTGAATTTATGAACTTTAGAAATGTGGTTGAAATAGTCATATATCTTCTTATGATATTTAAAACCACATTATATCAAACCTTAATTTTAAAATGCTCAGTTTTTTTTTCCTCCTGCAGTAATTCATGAAATAATTGTTTTCAAACGGTGCATTTTTTACATCAGTATCTTTGTTATTACTCAAACCTCTTTTGAAGTATCTTAACAGTTTCCTATGGTATCTTAACAGTCTCCTATGGCATATCATATTCATTTCCATCCACACTGTTTGAAAGACTGCCCTTTATTGAAATCATGTTTGATGCTGACCTTGGAATTTTTTTCCAAATCAAAACTACTCATGTAGCTTTAGTATATTTGGTACTTTCGTGCATCCTGTGTATATTAGTATATCTACATATAATTAAAATATTGCTTTAAAAGTGGTTTTTTAAAGGCTGTATTAAAACATCATGAGGTAAAGTGAAGGATTAAGTAAGCCTCTGTTAAATTTTGTTGCCTCCTTTTTAATGGATTCTGTTAGATTTGTGAACATTTAAAACTAGCACTGATTGAGATTCAGCCTTCCCAAACATCTCTTTGTTCAAAATAAGGTCTTTGAGAGTGCCTCATAATAACATGAGAGATTAGAAAAGGTTTGAATGTGATTCCCTCGTTTTTGACAAATAATTGGGGGGGCAGGGTAATCACTTAATATTGGCTTATATAATTCTTTTTCTTGGTTGTGTCACTTCCATCCTAAATTCAAATATTTTCAAACTGTCTTCCTTTCTTCATAGTCCCCTAACATATTGTTGAGTGAAAATAGTGACTACTTTAGGGCTTAGAATCTAATATAAACTTTCAAAAACTGTTGGCCTCTGGCAGCTATCAATCACAAAACTACGGATATTTTATTGACTTCTGTAAGCTTACCATTTGTACTGTGAAGAGTAGCACAATTAATAGTTATAACTAGGTTGAAACTTAAGGTAATATTAAGTTCTATACAATGTCATTGAATGGAAATTCAAAAGCACACATAAATCATTACCTTTTTTTCCACCTTTTTTCTCTTCTGCCTTACTACTCTATAAAGTATGATTTTCATAATGTGAATGATTCCATTTCCTTTGAATTACATATTTTTTAAAGCACTTTTAATCTTACCACAAAAATTTTTTTAGACATTAGTGTTACTTTGTTTTTCAGGCTTAAAAAGTTCATATTTAAGTTGTGCACTTGTTCTTTTAGGCATAAACTCTCCACAAGCGTTAAAGAAAATCCTTTCTTTGTCTGAAGAAGGGAGTTTGGAACGTCACAAAAAACAAGCAGAGGATGCAATATCAAATGCATCTTCACAACTTTCTTCTCCTCCTACTTCTCCACAGAGTTCTCCAAGGAAAGGTAGAACTAAATTACTTTTTTCTTTTAGCAATCAGTATAATTCAGGTATAATACATTTCAGAGCTATGTATTACACAATTTTTAAGATTATAGAGTCATCCAGAATTAACTCTTATAATGTCCAATGGATTTTTTCCCTCCGTTTATACATTTAGAAGAATTTTTGCATTTATTTTTCAGTTATGCTTACTATTATAACTATATAAGGCCTGTTATTGATGGTAAGTGTGAAATGCATTCTTTTTATATTCAAATTTGTTCTAACTAAATTTGATTAAATCACATTAATATACAGAAGAGAGCTTTAAAAATTTAAAAAAACTAATACATTCCTGATTTACTTTTGCACTGTATAACACGGGTCTTGATGACTTCTTTTGTTGCTGTCTTATTTTGAAAGAGATTAAATTTTAGGCAAACTCTTCTTCTCATGTTGGTACCTTTTTATATTAAAATAGGTAATTTTCTGCCATATTCCCATGCAGGTTACTTTCTCCTCCTACTGTTTAAAAGGCAGCAATAAATGGCTAAGACTTAGTTTCCCCTAGAGGAAGGCTAGGAAGGTTAATAATTGTTAGATTTCAACTGGCACAGCAGATGCCTTTTTCTGCTTTATTTATTGGGAATTTCAGACATTTGTGCATTTTGTGTAGGTATCAGTCTCTACTGTCCTTGTTAAATGGGTGTATCTAAATTCTTTTCTCATCCTGTTGTTAGGTGGCAGTGGCACTCACCTGAGATCTTTTGGCTCCGGGCAGTTGGACTTAACCAGTTCCTCCTCTTCTCTTGGAAGTGAGAACAGTAACAAGAATAACAATGCACTACGGACCTATGGGATAGGTGGGGTTTATAGAACCAGAAATGGGGTGGGCAAGAGAGGAAGCATCTCATTAGTTAAAGAAAATGGAGAATTCCTCCAAATGTCAAGTACTCCGTATGAGTGATTATTTTTCTAGAGATGTTTTCTTTGAGCAGACTCTTCAGGGAAGGCTTTAAATCTTGTGTATTAGAACTTGAAGTGCAATTTATAAAAAGACATTTCAGAAATGAAGGCATTAAATCTTTATCAAGACCTGTGCAACCTTTAAAAAAATAAATCAGGAATTCACAATTTATTGAAAGAGTGGGGAACTACTATTTAACTATTTAGAGAGTAAATTTGCAACATTTAACTGCTCTAGATTTAATTTCTTTTGTTAGGTAAGTGGCATTGTAAATTTTGCATTGCATATAATCATATAAAATCACTATTTTAAGTAACATATGAGAGCCTTAGTATTATAGAAAAGAAGATTTGGATTTTTTTCTTTTAAAATATCAAATCCAAGACAAGCCTCTTCCTTTGTGACTTTAAAAATTATTTTTAGCAACAAAGGAGAGTTAAGGGTCCTTTCAGGCCAAGCAGTGGACATCTAATCTGTTAAGACATTTTATAGTGATGGTCTGGGGACAAATGAGATTTTGCATATTACATCTTTCAAAACAACTGGCTCTTATGCAATTCACCCAATATATTAATGTTGCAAAACCAAATGGCAAAAATCCAAAAATATCTTGTTTTTAAAAATTCTTTTATAGCCACTTAAAATTCCAAGTATAATGCATATAGTTCCAGTTGAATTATTCTATACCACACTTAAAGTTCTAAAATCTGAAAGCTGACATTAAAAACAAGATTACCAACTTTGTTTGCAGTTTGAAAAAAAAAAAAAACAAAAACATACTTTTAAATCTGCTCATAGTGATAGTTCTTCTTCCTTGTTTACTTTGGATTAATAGTAGTCTCATTTATAGCTAAGGGAGCTAAGAATGGCCTAGTAGTGCCATGATTTCTGCATCATTTCAGACTCACATAATAATGCTTTTTCTTCTCTAAACTTGCATTAATTAAGCAAATAGAATTTACCTTATCTGTTTGTCACCTGGTCTCTCTACAAGTCACATGGGTTGTTTTCCTACCTCATTGGTGATGTCTTTGCCTACATTTTTCCTTCTATTTGGTAGACTTTAGTTTTATGGTAAACCTACAGTGTCTAATTAATATGGTTGTATTTCCCATACAGGTTATACGTTGGCTCCTAGTGGTACTGTGGATAATTTTTCAGATTCTGGTCACAGTGAAATTTCTTCACGCTCCAGTGTTGTCAGCAATTCTTCATTTGACTCAGTGCCAGTCTCGCTGCACGATGAGAGGCGCCAGAGGCATTCTGTCAGCATTGTGGAAACCAGCCTGGGGGTGGGCAGGACGGAGCGGCGGACCGTGATTGAGCCTGATCAGTACAGCTTGGGGTAGGAGGCTTTTCTTTAATATTGTTTTACATTCCTTCTTCCATATCTCTTCTAAAACCAAGTCCTTTTCTTTTCAGATGCATATTGCTATTTATTTTACATGATGCCTGAGAAATTTCCCCCCATCTCCGTTCTAACTTCCACAATTTTCAGATGATTAAGTACTAATGCTATTTTTGTTATGCAGATTGCTTTTTAATTAGGTTTATTCTTTTTTGGAACACAATTGTTCTGTGCTGGAGGCAGAAGGTGTTTTTAGGATTTATCCAAGTTCCTTTGTATGAGCTGCCTTCCTGAAATAATCAGATTATGCTGAGCCATCCTTAACCGTGTAAGGAAAATGCCCCTTATTTATAAGCGAGTTGTTCTTTTTCCTTTATTTTATGACAAGAGGGGAAAACTAGACATGGCAGATCTGGCCAGTATAATGCAGTGCATTGGTGCTGTCTTCCTCTTCCTGGGATGAAAAAGCAAGTCACCTGCCTCAGGAAAAAAGGCATTGTGGTTTTGGTTTATTAGTTAACACTCTTGCAATTTTTTTTCTTTTTCATTTCTTTTGACTATTTAGGTCCTATGCACCAATGCCTGAGAGCCGGGGCTTATATGCTACAGCTACAGTAATTTCTTCTCCGAGCACAGAGGAACTTTCCCAGGATCAGGGGGATCGGGCCTCCCTCGATGCTGCTGACAGTGGCCGTGGGAGCTGGACTTCGTGCTCAAGCGGTTCCCATGATAACATACAAACCATCCAGCACCAGCGAAGCTGGGAAACGCTTCCATTCGGGCACACTCACTTTGATTATTCAGGGGAACCTGCAGGTTTATGGGCCGCAAGCAGCCATATGGACCAAGTTATGTTTTCTGATCATAGCACAAAGTATAACAGGCAGAATCAAAGTAGAGAGAGCCTTGAACAAGCCCAGTCCCGGGCAAGCTGGGCATCTTCCACGGGTTACTGGGGCGAGGACTCAGAGGGTGATACAGGCACAATAAAGCGAAGGGGTGGGAAAGATGTTTCAATTGAAGCTGAAAGCAGTAGCATAGCATCCGTGACCACAGAAGAAACCAAACCGGTTCCCATGCCTGCCCACATAGCTGTGACACCAAGTACTGCAAAGGGGCTTATTGGTAAGTTTAAAAATCTGAGTGCTTTGGCATGTCTGGATCATAGATTTAATATCACTTATATCAAAAGTAAAATTATTTGTTTGTGGTTCTTTTCCTGATTTTGTCCATTGCTTCCAAATTAGCAGCCAGTTCAGGATTTTGAGATGAACAGTGGTCAAGACCACAGCCTCTATGGTCAGGTACATATAGATACATTTCAGCGTAGTAAACATTCAATAAATCTTAGCTATCAGGATCAGTAGATTCTCATTATGGATATTACCTAGTCTTAATTTTGATTTTTAACCTGAAAACTATCAGGAAGGATTCACATTCTTCTGAGAGGAAGAATTTTTATTTGAAATGTTTTATTATTCTGTTTTGCTCCCTTGAATGTGTTTAGAAATTTATACTTTGCATATTTAAAAATCTTCCATTGATTTGTGTTATGTAGAAAAATTATTCCTGTGCTAAACAAACTAATTCTTTCCACATACTGTAGAACAAGGGGAGGGGGCTAATTGCTAGTGTAATGAGCAAGAGCTGGAGCTGAGTAGTGAGGCTGATTGGGATTTGAATCCTCATCTTGCCACTGTATTAACCTTGTAAACTGGACAAAGTACTGAGCTGGTACCTATTTCCCCATTTGTCAAATGAGCTTAATAATTTCCCCCTAATAGGGTTATATGAGGATAGAAGAAATCTATGCAAAGCATTTAGAATAAGGGCTAGAGTACTCATGAGTACTGAAAGGTGCTGCCGCTGTTTCTGTTGTAAAGGCTCTCATGTTCCCTCAGTCCTAATGGGTTGCGTTTTCTATGGCACATTTATTGTCTATATAATTGAAGGATAAGAAGATGTTACAGGATATGGTTTGAAAAATTCTGGAGTATAACTGTTACAGACATCTCTTACTAGTAGGGAAATTGTGATTTTTTTTTTCCCCCATATAAATAGTCTTGGGTGAGTGTCAAGTTTAATATCCTTCTAAGAGGAACAAAAAGATTTTTTAATTTTTAACAAACTAATATTCAAAATTTTTGCAAATAAAGGAAGAATATATTTAGTTCTTAATAGTTGAGTCTAGAAAATTTGATAAAATAAAACTTCAGCTTTATTTGCCTTTACAGATTTTATGTTCTGGGTCATGAACATTAATAAAAAGTTTTAAGAAAAATACCTAGCTTTCAGTTTAGAGTTTTAAAATTTGTGTCCCTTGTTTGCACTACTTTTCCAAAGTCAGATCCAGATCCAGAGATCTGAACCTAATGTGAAAGAGATTCTTGCCTGATAAATATAAATGCCCAATAAAGATGGAATAGCCTACATTATCTCTGGGGCAGGAAAAGAGAAAGAAAGTGAACCTTTACCAAGATTTATATATTCCAGGCATGGTAGTGGGTACTTTCTACCTTTTTCCTTTGGTTTAATCCTTCCAGTAAACCCAAAGTTTTAAGTGTTAACCTTATTATTACTTGATAGTTGAGGACCCGTTTTAAAGTAGTCTGTTTAAAGTTAACTGCCTAATAGCTTCTTTCACCAATTATTTCACCACAGAGACAGACCTGTCGGTTAACCTCCATGCCTTTGGCTGCCGTACCCACCCCACACTACACAAAATCACATTTGATATTACACTGTGTATGCTGTTTTAAACCTAAACTTGCTATTGAACAATTATTGAATAAAACTTTTGGGCATGAAATCATCTTCCACAAATTTTTTAACAGCCAATACATTGTTTTTTTACCCTAGCTCGAAAGGAGGGCAGGTATCGAGAGCCCCCACCCACCCCTCCGGGCTACATTGGAATCCCCATCACTGACTTTCCAGAAGGACATTCCCACCCGGCCAGGAAGCCCCCGGACTACAACGTGGCACTTCAGAGATCGCGGATGGTTGCCCGACCCTCTGAGACACCCGGGCCTTCCCCTGCACAGCAGCCACACGGGCATCCGGCCAGCAGCAGGCCTGTGAGCAAGCCGCAGTGGCACAGACCCAGCGAGGCAGACCCACGCCTTGCCCAGTACCAGTCTCCAGGGTTTTCCACGGAGGAAGACGGTACATGTGCATTCTTCAACCCTCAAAGTCAGGCATATTAACCTACAGTGCCGTAACCTTTCCAGGGCATTTCTGTCTTAACACTGTGGTCAGTGGGTACTAGCTGTGTCTCTAACCATATGCCAGAGTGAAGGACACTCAGTTCCAATCTCGGAGGTAAAGCTTTTAACTGCTTTCTTTGTGTGCCCCTCCTCCAGATGCCTTAAGAAATAACAAACATTACAGATGAGCCCATTTGTAATAAAGGGTGTACATGGTTGAAATTCATCTAATTCCCACTAGAATTGAAGTACTTCTCTTACCCTTTTTTAAGGAAATCTTGCAAGTTGTACTATTTTTAGAAACATCTTGAGGTATAAACATGGATATTTGAAGTTTTCATTATATTTGGACTTTTAATGTGTTCCCAGTGAAGTTGGCTAAAGAAATATACTTACTCTATTGTGAGGCTGTACCTTTTTTCCTTCTTTCTGCAAGTCTGCCTTGTCATGCTGGATTTTGGACAAGGAAGGGAGATAATGCTCTTCATCCAAGTTTGAGATGTTTTATAACACAAGTCATCATAAGAAAAAAAAAGCAAAACCAAATAAATGAAAGTCACCTATAATCCTGCCACTTGTGGCATAACCACTATTAAACATTTTGTTATATATCTTTGTAGATCTATTTATGCATGAGTGTATATTGTTTTGTTTTAAAATATAGCATGTTGCTGTTTTATAACTTCAGTGAATTTACTGACTTCCCTTACAGTAAATATGCAATGTATTGTTTATATATATTTTAAAGGTTACATCACACATCCTTTTTTAAACCTTGCCAATTATTACCTAGAGGGAAGAAAGGATTGTAAGTGAACTGTACTAAAAAGAATAGCTATAGTATTTTTATATTTATATTTAGCACATCAGTAAAAATATTTCCTGAGAAAAAGGCTTGTTTTCTCATTGATTTCTTTCTTCCCTGGTTGTGTTTGCAGAAGATGAACAAGTGTCTGCTGTTTGAGGCACAAGCTTTTCTGGATCCAGAGTGAGCCACCTCAAAGGAGAGCACAAGAAGATGTCCCGAGGATGGTGGACCAGTTTGCCTCCCTCCCTGCCTTAAAAGCAGCATGGGGCTTCTTCTCCCCTTTTTCCTTTCCCCTTTGCATGTGAAATACTGTGAAGAAATTGCCCTGGCACTTTTCAAACTTTGTTGCTTGAAATGCACAGTGCAGCAGTCTTCAAGCTCCCACTGTTGCTGCCTGCCACGTCACACAGTATCATTCCAAATCCCAAGATCATCACAAGGTGATTCACTCTGGCTGCACTTCTCAATGCCTGGAAGGATTTTTTTTTTTTTAATCTTCCTTTTAGATTTCAGTACAGTCCTAGCACTTGGTCTCATTGGGATAATGAGAAAAGCTAGCCATTGAACTACTTGGGCATTTAACCCACCAAGAAAGACAAAGAAAAAGAATGAAATGCTTAGTACAGTGCTTGTACACTTGTTTACAGTTTCTTTTTTAATATTGTGTTCAGAGAGTAAATGTTATATCCATTTAATGAATTACAGTATTATTTTGAACCTTTAAATAGGGTTGCCAGCCTGGGTTTCTGAAAAAACCAAATATGCCGGACAGGGTGTGGCCACACTAAGGAGCAGGGAAGACCTGGTTGGTGGTGCCATCTTCCTGTGCCCTTCTGGCCTCACCCGTGAAGTGCCCTATCCTGGAAGCATAAAATGTTAGCCAATTACTTAAATACCAAGACACCCCATCCACTTCTTCCCCAGTGGGTGGGGTTCTGCAAGCTGTTTGCACATGGCCAGGGGAGGGAAATAGGACTCTCGTGTCCTGTGTCTGAGCCTTACGGAATATGGGACCGTGTCATTTGAGGACATGTCCTGCTCCATTGAGATGGATGGCAAACCCCATTTTTAAGTTATGTCTCTTTGATTTTTGTTAATTTAGAGTTATAGGTGATTTTTTTTTTTTAAGAGAAACATTCATAACTGGATAGCATTGCAGTGAAAGCAGCTTGGGATGTTGGCGCTAATGCCAGTTGTTAATACTGCTCTTTCAAGACAGCTTCCCTGTACTGAACTGGCATTAGGGACTCAGCAAGTCTTTAACATGATAAAAGATCAAAAATCTGGTTACATATGCCAGCCAGCCTTTGCAAGGCAGGTTAGTCACCAAAGACTAACCTGTGAGTGGCTTTACGGACACTGCGTATAGAGAAGGCATGAGTGTAGCAACCACCTGCTCACAGCTGCTATTAACCTTCGAGTGACTGAAATGACCCCTCCACTCTATTTTTGTGTTGTTTTTTGCACAGACTCCGGAAAAGTGAAGGCTGCCAATCCGAGTAGTACTCAAATGTGAGGAACTGCTGGTCTTGGATTTTTTTTCCATTAAATTCAGCTGATCATATTGATCAGTAGATAAACATAAATAGCTTCAAATTTTAAAAGTCAAATTGCAGTGTTTTTTCACTGTATTAAACAATGTCAGTGCTTTATTTAATAATTCTCTTCTGTATCATGGCATTTGTCTACTTGCTTATATATTACATTGTCAATTATGCATTTGTAATTTTACATGTAATATGCATTATTTGCCAGTTTTATTAAATAGGCTATGGACCTCATGTGCATATAGAAAGACAGAAATCTAGCTCTACCACAAGTTGCACAAATGTTATCTAAGCATTAAGTAATTGTAGAACATAGGACTGCTAATCTCAGTTCACTCTGTGATGTCAAGTGCAGAATGTACAATTAACTGGTGATTTCCTCATACTTTTGATACTACTTGTACCTGTATGTCTTTTAGAAAGACATGGTGGAGTCTGTATCCCTTTTGTATTTTTAATACAATAATTGTACATATTGGTTATATTTTTGTTGAAGATGGTAGAAATGTACTATGTTTATGCTTCTACATCCAGTTTGTACAAGCTGGAAAATAAATATAACATAAAGCCTTGTCTATGTTCTTAATCTTGCATGCTTTTTATTATTGAAGTATAATAAAGGCCTTTGGTCTTAGTGCAAAAGTGAGCTCTTGGCAGGCATCTCTATATATTTGCATGGAATGTCTTTTCTCAACCCTATTCCAATAAAAATCTCTGTGGGACATAATATTTTGATTTCCAGTTTACAGATGGAGAAACAGGACCTCAGAGAACTTAAAATGACTTTCAAGCCCCATGATCATTAGAGTACAATTAAGCTAATGATTCAGGAGTTCTAATTAGTACATAAGATACTGTTTTTATGTCTGTGGGTTCAAATGTAGTTAAGTCTGAATAATCATTTCAGTCTATCAAAAGGCAACTTATGTTTCAAAAGGTAAAAAACATTTAAGCAACAGCCTGGTTAAACACTGAAATCAAGGATTCGTTTCTTATCCTCAAGGAGGCATAAGTGAAAGTGATTGCCCATTGCTCAATGAGAAGTATCAAATGTTAGAGTGGAAGTACACGGACATACTTACATAAAAGATCCAAAAATGAGAGCAAGTTTGAAAAGGAGTCAGGAATAAGGGTCTCCTGATACTAAAGGGAAAGTGGCCACTGGCTAAACTTAATCTTTTCGAGGCATTTGTACTAGTTACCCTCCTAGATAAATTTGAAAATCTGTCCACCAAAACAATATGGAGAATCA
>PVKY010013058.1:0-11214 GCA_004027775.1 Bradypus variegatus | reverse complement strand
GGAACATGGTAAGTGGGTCTCTGATGGCCTCAAAGAGTCATGATGCCTCTTCAAGTGCCCAGCGTTACAGGAGCACTTTCATCTGGCAGCAGCTAGATGAATAAATGATGTCTAGGAAGAGTCCCTGGGGAGAGGTCACAGGAGTGGGAGGGACATCTGTTTTAACGGCAAATCCCATTGAGTTTCAAATTTAAAAATCTTGGATTCATTTAGGAGCCACACATTCCTTGAGCTTGCTGGCATTTCCGATGTTCTTAGCATGGGCAGGTCAGCGGCTGTCAAGTCCCTCTCACCAGCCAGATGTAGCACTCTGTGTGAGAAATGCAGAACCTGAGCCGATTAAATAAATATTGCAAAGCCTTCCAAACCGCAGTTTGCTCTCAGGAGAAGGACTTTATTTTTCGGAGCTCGAGAGAGGAAGAAAGGCAGAATTTGTTTTCCCGACAGTACGGTGGGCAGACAACAATCAATAGGATTTTGTTTTTGCTACTGAGATGACAGAAATCTCGCAAGTACTTTGCAGTGCCAGTGGTGTGCATGACCTCAGCTGACAGGGATTGTGAATGGCAGGCCGTGGCTTTTTAATTTTAGGGTATTATTGGACAAGGAATGTGGGCTCTGTTGTCACACTCATATGAATATCAAAGGAATCCACCAAGATTCATGTAACACTCAGCAAGTTACACTGGCATCATCTGGGATAAGTGAAAGGCATCCAATGAAGATGGAAAACTACTGTCCATCCTCGGTCACTCAAAGTATGAGGAATAATATGAACAAAGACAGTAAAGTGAGAAATCATTAGAAGACAAACCCAGCTGGAGTGAAAAGTGGTGGGGAGAGAAAAGGGGACAGCCTGACAAAGAGATGGGGCTTTAGGAGAAACCCTGGGCATTTTATGGCAGGTGTTACATTTACCAGACCTGGGATCCCACTTTTGAAGGCTCATCCAGCTCTTGGCCTTGGTCTGCTCTGTTCCTCCAGAACTTTATTTAGACCTCCTATTATAGCACTTCTAGGTTGCCTTGTAATGTACCCATTTGTGATCATTTTTACATTGATCCAAATGTAATTATTGTCAACTAACTGCAAGTTCCCAAAGGGAAAGAATGTCAGAGAGGGATATGGCTCATAGGAGGTGCTCAATATGGATGAATCAAAGCCTATATTCTCAGCAAGAAGTGCATGCCCAGCATACAGAGGGCATTTAGCACATCTTTGTGGAATGCCAGGATTCTGTTGCAGGTAACAGAATCCACTATAGCTATTTTAAACAGGGAGGGATTTAATCCTTACAAAACTGCTGGAAGGCCAAAAGGAGCAAAGTATTAGGCTGAGCACCCAGAAACTACTCAGAAAAACTTTGTTGTAGGACATCATTGCCAAGGGAACTTCAGGAATCTGGGGAATTGGCAAGTCACTCTGCTAACTGCAGGGCTTGAGGATCCCACCCTTTAGTCATACTCCCAGGACCAGGAAGTCACCATGGCAAATGGCACCAGGAACATGCTGTCCCAGCTGTGATCTGGGGATCCAAAGCTACCACCAAACCTGCTTGGCTACAAAGATACACCAAGGTCTGTGAGCCCTGCCTCCCTCCCCACTGGACCCTGTTCCTAAACCAAGGCTGCAAGTTTGCATTTGATGAGCCAATCTCAATCCCATAGCGAACCCCGTTGCAAGAGAATCTGGGAAATTCATCTTTTATCTTTTCAAAAGACTTTGCCATGTAAGAAGATACTTGACAGAAAGTTGGAAGAAAGAGCTACCAAGATACCATATCTGCTATCCCAAACACACGTATGAATGTTTGTTTGTCCAGTGTTTGCCCTCCAAACTCAATGTCGGCATGATACGACATGGACAGACCTTGAAGACACCATGCTGAGTGAAACTGTGCCATAACCATACTGGATTATTATTCAGCCATAAAAAGGAATGAAGTTCTGATCCATGTGACAACATGGAAGAAACTTGAAGATATGTTGAGTGAAGTAAGTCAGAAGCAAAAGGACAAATACTGTGTGATCTCACTTATATGAAATAATTAGAACTAGAATACATGTGACAAGGGGCAGGGGAATGGAGAATTAATGTTCAGTGGGTACAGAGTTTCTGTTTGGGCTGATGGAAAAGTTTCGGTAATAGATTGTGGTGATGGTAGCACAACATGGTGAATGTAATTAACACCTCTGAGAGGTATACTTGAAAAGTAGCTAAAATGGGAAATGTTATGTTGTAGATATGTTACCATAATAAAATATTTTAAAAACTTGCAAGGACCTCAATGCTAGAATTTGGCAAAAAGGAAAATTATTGGCCTCCTGTTTTAAGCATAACTGATTTAATATATTTTCCTAGAAAGATCCAGACATTTATGCTCCTCCCCAGCCCCTGTCTGTGCTCAGGGCAACCACAGTTTAGAGAAATGATTTGTTAAACCCAGCTGGGGCAAGATCCAAGAGATTTGCCAACGATGACCACTTTTCTGGCCCTGAGACATAGATACAGATGGGGGGGGGCATTCAGCTCCCTTTCTTTCTTTTCACATCTTGTTTCCTACCACTTATCTAAGACTAGATGGCAGAGGGTGACTGTCAGTAAAGCTGAGGCTCCCAAGCACCTGCGGAGGTTCCTGGAAGCCTGCGTGCTGCAGGTTTTATTGGTATGGCTGGGTGCTTCTTTCCTTCTCTTTGCTTTCAGGTTCTAGCTCTAAGGTCCAAGTGACTTTAGCCATGTTTCTGAGGGAGGGCAGCTCTGCCCACCTGGAAGACTTCTTGACACTGGATCCCAATTGCTGGATTCCTGGGAATGACCCCTGCCACAATTGCCCCCCACTCTCAGCCAGCCATCTGCCCTGCAGCAAGGGCTAACTCATTTGCACCCAGTAGCCAGGAAGTGCCTCTTCCTTCCAATGATGATGGTAGTAAATGTTTGTGAAAGATCCCTGGAAAATATGTCCAAGTAGAAAGAAAGTAAGATCTAATCTATAATAGTGTCACATACAGAGATGATCACTATAACATTTTGGCATTTTTCCTTCTTTTCCATCTTTTTTTCCCTAAAGTTACAGGATTAAAAAAAAAAAAAACCCAAGAAGACGAGTGAGTGAATACATCTCCACAGCTCCTCATCATGTAGTCTGTCAGCAACTCCCAGGAATTTCCCACCACTTTCCCACCTGACAGTCATACTGTGTATAAAAATTTCTTTTTTTACAGCTAACTCTGGCATAGTGATAGCCCATTTTCTTAGCCTGTCCTCCATGCTGATGGGTACTATTTAGCCTTCATTATCTGTAAGATATGAAAACAGCCCCAGAACCTTCTTCAGATAACAAGGAAAGTGCTTGATTAAACATCAAGGGGCTGATGGACGTGGGGCGAGGGGGAGTGCATTGAATTAAGAGAGGCTTTTTGTTCTAGAAAAAGGGCCTGGATAAAGGCTGTGCTAAACAGACACCATCTCCATACCCTCCTGACATATGTTCCCACTCTGCTACTTCAGCACACAAAAAATTAGCATAGGGTTTTCTTTCCCTTTCCCCAGTGGACATGACAGGCCTGGGCCTGCCTGTTTAACCCGCTGCCGCCCTCACTTTGGAAAAATGAATGTCTTGAGCAGAGCTGCCAGTAAATATCCCTGGGTCAGGTCTCACGGGTGAGAACCCAGAGGGACCTGGGCTAGACCAGGCCAAGCAGGCAAACTGCACGGTGCCTGGGGCTGGGGTTTGGGCTTGAGGGTAAGTGGCGCCTCACACACTTTCCAGAGTCACACTCAGGCAGTTCCAAAGGGCAGAGAGGCCTGAAATGACGGTCCCAGGGGACAAACCACGTCCACTCCCTCTGCTCCAGCTGTCTGGCCCGTCTGAAATGAACCGCCTTCCCCAGGGAGCTTTTCGCTGAAGGATGCAATTAAAGTGACTACACCCAGTCCCTCCACACTTTCCGCTCTCCTTCTCTCCCCTCCACGCCGCCCTGACCCTCTTCTCCTGCTGCTGACGAGTCGGAAGCACATTAGGACGCAGCCACGGCTGGGAGACGTAGACCTGGAAGGAAAGCGAGCTGGGGGCCTGGGCCTGGGACTGGACGTTCTCTGTACAGACGGCATGGAAGCCTTTCCCACTCCCGGCCCAAAGCATTTTCTGAAGGAGTTTCCTTCAAAGCAGCAGCACCGCCTTCCCTTGGTTCCTGAGCTGGCAATCCATCAGCCTGTATTGGTTATTTGATTTTGCGCTCAGAGAAAAAGCAAGGGTAAGTGCTCGCTCGCTCCCATGTCCCACTCCGTAGCGAGTGAATGGAAAGCATCTGTCCCCCAAACCAGCCCGTTAAGGAGCCGGCCAGCAAAAATGGTTATTGTGGAATAACTCGGGGGCTTCTCAGCCTTTTACTCACCGTGGCGCCAAGACAAAGATGCTGGGCTGGCCCGGGGAGCGCGTGCCGGCTGCCGGGGGCGTGGCCTCAGCCCACCTGCGACTCTCCGGGCTGCATCCAGGTGAGCTCTGAGTGACGGGAACCAGGTTCCACGGCTCAACCAAGGGCAAGGGAGAAAGTACCCAGCACAGGGCGGCTGGGCATTCTGTCAGGGATGGATGTCCCTGCCACTGGTCCCTCCCTTCCTCACTTCCTTTGCCCTTCTTTGATGGATGGATCGATTGATTGATTCATTCTCTTGTTATACAGTTCCCGTCCTCAGAGATCTCCCCTTCAGCTCTAGGAAGGAGATGAGAAGCTCAGCCTTGAGCGGTATAAGAGGTACAGAGATAGAATTATGGCCAGAGTGTGCCTTTATTGAAATACGTTTCTAAAGCAGTTTTCTCGACTGTTTGGAGGGCGTTGGAGTCACCTGGGTCCTTTTAACAGATGCAGACTCTTAAATCAGACTCCCAGGTGTCTGCATTTTACCAAGCCCCCCCATGGCATCCCACACTTGGGGAAATGGGCTCCAAACAGCAGCCCCATCCCCTCTTCCTTCCTGTGTTAACTGAAGACTAGGGTGCTTGGAGACAGTATTTCAAAGAACCATTTGATGCTTCCCTCTAACTTTCTTCTGTTGAGATTTAGGCATCCTACATTCCTAAACTTCCAGTTTCCCAAAGGGCAACCAATTTCAAGGCCATGTCTTTAAGTGGGAAAAGAGTTTTCTCAAGCTCTAGTGTCTGCTCCCCAGGATTGATTGGAGGGGGGTCGGGGACCAAGGCTATGTGTGCAGAGGAGCTGGTGCAGATGTGCAGAAAGGTGGGGGGTGGGCTCTCTGCAGCTGCCCAGCTGCCACCTGTGAGAGGATAAGGCTGTCAGTGGAGAAGCAATAGGCCTTTGTGTGCGAAGAAAATCACTGCAGAACTTAAAGGACAAAGGGACTTTGACTTTAACCAATACCTTAGGGTAAAGTCTGGAAGAAGAAAATGAGTGTATTGTTAATACATGTCTGGGGGCCTCCCGGGTGGGCTACATTTCTGTTACTCAGTCTGGCAGTAACTCCTTCATCCTCTTTAAGGGGCCCTATAATGCTGCGACCATATAATGTGTTATTCAAGCCAGCCACTATTTAGTGTGGAAAGGGTGCTGTGAATTGTGTCAGATCAAAAATCTATACCAGACTGTTCTGAGGCCCAAGGCTTCACTAGGATCCACTTCCTTCAGGAGAGGAAAGGTGGCTGTCACTGGGAGCTGACCCAAACCCTGCAGTTACAGCCAGTTTGAAGAGGGAAGTCTTAGCTCCCCTCTGTCTCCCAGCCTGGGGCACATGGAGGCTGTGGCCAGCTCTCTCTCACCCCCAGCTGTGCAACTTGGACAGCCTGCTGGCCCTCCCAGCCTCTGACCCCCTTTTTTGGGAAAAGAACCCACCTTTCCAGATCTGCCTGAGGCTCAGTGCTGACCAAGGAGTGTGCACGCACTTGCTTTCTCCTTCTCTTTGGCTTCCCTTTTGGCAGTGCCTCTGGTTACTTTTTCAGTGGTGGAGGTTAATTCACATGCCAGCTTGGCTAGGTTACCGTGGTCAAGCAAGCCCTTGACTGATTGTTCCTGTGAGAGTTTAATTCCTAGACTCTCTAGATGATTCTTTTAGAATTGTTGCAGCACAGCTCCACATTAGAAAGCATTGGGTTTCCTTCCTGCCCACCAGCTCCACCTCTACCCCAGCCTCCTTGTCTGCACGGAAGGGAAGACACGTGCATTTATAGAACTATGGGATGCTATTTACCAGAAGAAATCCTAGAGTTTATCTGATCCACACACCCTCATTTTTTCAGAGGTAGGAGCCCCTACTTCATGAGACGATGAAAGGACTTACCTTTTTGAGGGTTTTAGTTATCCCAGTAGAGTGATGACAATGTATTTGGGGAAGAAAGTTAGTAAAAACAAACAGAAGAACAATGATTGCTATAAGTGTCCATTCTAGGGAAGGGATGCCACTTGTCTTTTAGACAGAAAACTTTTTTGAGAAAGATGAGTCTCTCTCACCCGAAAAGTGATTTCATGATAATTTTCTTGGGGAGACTTTCCAAATGATGAATATAAGTAGGAAATAAATATATCTCATTTTTAGGTTTGTGAAAGAATTGTATTATCTTTAATCTGGAAGGGAATACATTACTTGCCTTGGTGCAAGAGGCATAATAAAAAATGACCTTTTTCTGCTTTACAAGTAGTGGGATTTTGGGGATAGGGGTGCATAGCCTGAAGGAGAGGAGGCAATTGATAGGAGTATGAAGATGGGTGAAATATCAGGGATCCCTGTGAATGTCCACAGGCAGGAGTCCCATGGGGAAGGAAATCCCAGGAGAAGATCTCCATGTGGGGATGGATGGGGGCCTCTAGGTATCTAATGTGGTCTCTAATGCTTGGTTTTGGGGTGTTGCCTGAACTGTGCTGCAATTCTCCTTCCATTAGCCTGTCACTGAAATGTCACTGCACACATTAAAGAAGGGAGGCAAGGATGAAGTGGTGTGGCCTGAGGATGGAGAAGTCAGTGGAAAAGTAGGAAGAGAGGGAGAGGGAGAAGGGAGGAGGGAGAGAAGGAGAAAGAAAGGGGTGAGAGAGAAAGTGAGGCAGGGAGGGAGGGAGGAAGGAGGGGAGAGAGGGAGGAGGGGGAAGGAGGGAGAGACAGAAAATGGAAGAAAGGGAGAGAGGAAGAGAGGATAGCGGGGGAAAGGAAGGAAGAAGGGAGAGAGAGAGAAAGGAGGGAGAGAGAATCAGGGAGGGAGGGAGGGAGGGGGAAAAAGAGAGGGAAGGATAGGGGAAAGAGAGAGAGGGATGGAGGGAGAGGAAGTGGGAGGAACAGAGGGAGGGAGAAGAGGATACAGAGGCAAGGGGAAGGGAGGAAGAAGGGAGAGAGAGAGGGAGGAGGGAGCCAGGGCATGAGAGGGAGGAGGGGGCACCCCAAGGGATGCCGTTCCCCTGAGACTCCTAGGAGGTATGGGACACTGTGCTTCGTAAAGAATGTGGGATGGGCTCAAACTATTTTTCTTGCATGTTGAAGGAAAGAGTGACCCTCAAGAAGAAAGACTTGGGAACTGACATCCCAATAGCAGATACTAGGATTACATTACATTTTCCAGGAAATGGACGAGTTCATATCATGCAGCACACATTCCTGCCACATGGAAAGCTCAGGACATGAAGGACGTCTCCCCTGAGTCTGAGGCAGGTCCCTGTCACACAGACCCAGCTGTTCTGTGAACACCATTTCAATGCTCCCCAAAGAATGAAACCATAAGTGCTCCATCACAAATAAGACAGGTTTACAATAGCTAGGGCCAAATGCTCTTCTCCCAGGAGAAGACCAGGGTTGTCAGGGGAGCGATGAGGGCCTCCCAAGCTCTTGTGTACTGTGATTTTCTGGGAAAGGGGGGCCCAAACCCTGGTTTTGTGCAGTGATGAATGAAATCGTATGGCTGGGTGTCAGCTGGCCTGCCAAATCTAGCAGCTGGCAGGGAAGGAATGGAGAACGTCAAGGAACTGGCTCAATTTGCATGTGTAATGTGCTCATGTATGCCATCGGCATATGGAGTATATAATATCCATAAGAAGCTCAGAAGCAGGCTGTTTCTCAGGCAGCACAAACCAAGACAGGAGTCCTGGTGTCACACTGAGGGGTCTCAGTAGCCGGGGAGGCACATGTGAGGACAAAGGAAGTCACCCCAAAGTCAGGGCCCTGACGTGAAGCTCAGAGAAGGAGAGCAGTTGCCTGGCAACAGTAGAGTCTTCCTGTCTTCCCGTTCACCCCTTTCCAGTGCATATTAAGATGTCTCCCCCTTTTTTTCTTCTTCCCTGGTCAGTCATTTTCCACCTCATTTTACCTGAGAGTGTTGGGATCCCAGTGTGGTTTGTATTAGACCTCACGGGGAGGCTGGCAGGAGATAGAGCCTTCTTCATGGAAGAACCAAGCCCCAAGGTGCTTACCCCATGCTGCTTGAGTGGCTGGCTGTGTTTATGCATCTTTCACTCCAACAGTGGGCAAAATGTGTGACACAGGCTCACAGCTGGGAAAGCAGGCTGACATGGCGGTGATGCCTGCAAAAACAGCGGATACTCGATGTATTATTTTGCAGTTATTCCTATCACAGATCATCCTGGTGCTTCAGAGAATCAGGTGCTGACTTCCAGTCCACACCTCCCCCTGGCTCTGTCTACAGTTACCTTGCTTCTCTCAGCCTCACTCCCAGCCCTTACAGGAAACAGATTCCCACCTGCCTCAGGTGTGGTGCTGTTCTGGGACTTGGTGAGAAGGTGAAAGAAAACCTTCTGACTATGAGGTCCTTAAGGATGGGACCAGCATGTTTTAGTCTCTGTGTACCTTATAGGCACTTAGCATTGAGCTTTTTACATAGGAGGTGCTCAAAAATTGTTCATTTGATAGGGTAATAAGCAGCAGCTCTGTTTCTGTTGGGTAGCACAGCACTTGGCGATTCCCATTATATCATGCCATTTTGCTTGCATGTTAAAGGAAAGTGTGACCCCCAGAAGAAAGGCTTGGAAACGGAAGTCAGTAGCAAATGCTGGATTACATTAGCAAATATTTTCCATGAAATGGAATAGTTGAGAACATGGCACACTTGCGTATCCCAATGGCATATTTGTGCTCTCCCAGTGCATTTCTGCCATGTGGAATGCTGAAGGGTGCCAAATGGGATTCCATGTCCCTGGCTGCTTCACGTGTTATGGAAAAGGGTGTTCATCAACTGTTAGCTCAGATGATCTCAGGATTCTACAAGCCTTCAAACATTTTATAGGAAGAGATGCTCTTCATTTCCTTGAAGCCTTGAGCTTTTAGGGTTGGGAGGGAAGCTGTGCTGCTGACCACTGGGCATTTCCTGCCAAGATGGGAGCCGGAAAGGAAGAAGATCCTGTAGGAAGCATGTGAGTTGGAACTGAGTGGACAAGACTGAAATCGGATGGGGAACCATTGATCCTAAACCATCGGTGAGGGACTCTTCCTTTCTAGTGTGTATTCCTAGGTGTGTGATCCAACAACTTTAAAACAATTTGTATTAAATTATCATTGCTTTCTCCTGCCATATCTGAACTATAAAAAAAGTGGGCATTTGTCCTTTTATCTAAATGAATCTCTGGTTTCTGAGTCTTATGCAAAGTCTGTCCTAAATGAACCTAGAAGAGAAGCTAGGAGGCCACTCATCTTCTCCCCAGGGTGGGTGGGCTTCACCCTGGGGCTCAGCATCCCAGAGTGTCCTAGTCTGGGTCAAGTGTTAGCTTCTGGCAACCAAACCTGAATCCTTATCTTTGTTCACTCTAATGATAATGATGAGAAGAGTGGATTTCTCTGGGTTGTTGTTTTTTTTTTTGGTCTTTTGGGATGGTGGTGGCTGTGGTATCAATTGTGCTAGTTTGAGGAAGGATGGCTTTTCCAAAGTTCTCTCTGGTTATTCTAAGCCATGAGCATCAAAGAAACTTAGGGATTGGTGACTTACATAAAGCATACTTCTCTGGTAATTTTTTCAAAAAGTTGACAATACCAACTCCACATTTATGAAAGCTGAAGCTTGTGAAGGACTTACTCATCTCCTTGTAAACACCAAAAGTTGATCCTTTAAAATTACTTCAGAACATTCTAAGTGGCTTTCCACCAGGGAAAAGGTGGACCTAGTAACTACATGGAAGGCAACTAGTTAGTCCTGTTAGTCTAGTTTCTGAATAACTGCATTGATTCTACACATGTAGGGATGTTTAGCAGTTATCCGAAAAACAGGTGAGGGAGCCAACACACTTTAGGAGATTGGATTCAGCCTACTGGATCATAGCTGGGTCCCAAATAAATGCTGAAATCATGATTTTGTTATTCCTACATTTTAAAATATACTCATTACAAGTGTTTAAAAACAACCTCTATGGTGGCAAAGTAAAAAAAAATCATAAAATAGCAGTCTTCTGTGACTTCATAAAAATTAGTGAGTTTACAAATGACATGAGGTATGTTGGTGAGGAAGTATAAGCAAGAACTTGCAGATCCAGCTGGGGGTGGGTTGTAAATTGCTCCCACTGCTTGGGAAAGCACTTGGGCACTCTTTACTGAAATTGAAGATACACACCTGTGATCCTAGCTATACAGGCACTACAGAAATGGTGCCTGTGAACACAAAGAGACAGGAAAAGGTTGTTGATAGTGTCATTGCCTATCACCCATTTGTCCATCATTAGCAGCATGGATAAGTGATAAATGATGATACATTAATATAGTGGAACCCCATAAGTCAGCTAAAATAAATTAATTACTGCTACATCGAGAAAAGATGAATAAATCTGACAAATGGAATAGTCAGCAGGGGAAGATAGATGCAAAGGAAAATATACATCAGTGCCACATTTCTATCCAGTTCAAAAACAGGCAAAACCAAACTTAGTTTTAGAAGTCGAGGGGGTGGTTGCCTGTGGGGATGGGGAGGAAAGAGGCACATTGAAAGGGGAGAGCATGGAGCTCTGATTTTCTATTTATTCACCTGTGTGATGTTTCACGGATGTTCTCTTGACAATAATCTATTGAGATATACAGCTATATTTTGTGTACTTTTCTACATGTGTTATCATTCACAGTAAAAAGACATAGAGTATATCATTTGCCTATTTCCTCAGAAGAACATCATACAGCCTCATAATTATGGTCCAGGAAAGGATGAAGATCTTGATACCTGCCTGTGACAGCCCCCAACAGGAAAGCCTGGAAACTGCTGAACAAGAATGCACTGACCACATAAGATAC
>PVKY010013057.1:0-11189 GCA_004027775.1 Bradypus variegatus | reverse complement strand
TGTGTGCAGCTAGCTCTCATATGTTCAGAAGACAGAGCATAGATGATGGATGATAGATAGGGAGGGAAAGCAATAGCAGTGTGACAGCAGGTTAAAGTGGGTGGATTGGGGTATCAGGAGACTGGGGAGTCAGGGTATGCTGGAGTTCTGTGTATGGGGTTTGTACTGTTTTTCGAACTGTTCCTATAACTTCGAATTTATTTCAAAATAAAACCAAAAAAAAAAAAAAAGAAAAACACATTTTGGTTTTAGCCTTAATTCTGTAGAAGGTGACCATTTAATGATGTGGCATATTGCAAAAACTGTACATCTTCTCTGAATGATTTTTCAATTTACCTGTCTTAATGCTCAATCATGCTTTTCCTCTAAGGATGCCTACCTTCGTCTACTTAAGAGGGAAACTGTGAGGACAGATGTTACGATGTGCCTGAAATGCTTTGAATTCCTTAGGAGAAAAAAAAAAAAAAAAGAAGCACTATGGAGATAAGAATTAGTGTTAATAAAAATGCTTATTCCCCCTACGCTTATGGCTCCAGAACCAGAGAAAGGAGTTACAAGACCAGCCAAGTCAGAACACTAGTGAGTCACAACTCCTCTGACCCTTATTCTCTTCTTTTGCTAAATGTGGATACCACCAATTATTATGTCTGCCTTATTAGGTGGAGCCTAGAAGTCAAATGAGTAATTATTGCACCTACAGTCCATAAGTCGTCAACCTAAAAGTTTACGGGTATACAGTTTTTAGAAAAGATCCTTTCTATAATGAAGTTACACTATTGTGGATTTTGAAGACTGCACTAGCCATGCTTGATTTTCTAATGAAATATCATATATTCCCTGAATTTTTATGTTATTTGATAACAAAAGCAAATATTGACATATGATAATTAAGGATAAGTATCTTGAATGAATGTGAAAAGGAATTTACCTGAATGATCTGTGCAGCAAGCTCAGGTGTTCCATGCTTCAGGTCATGGCCGTTGATGGCGAGCACGCGATCGTTGCTATTGAGCCTTCCATCCTGTGCGGCCAGTCCTCCTTCCAGCAGGTCAAGAATAAAAACACCTGGCTCATCTGTCCTTCGTACTAATTTGATGCCGAGCTGCTCTCCAGAGTCCCGTTTATGAAGAGCTACATGGAAAATCTCTTCTCGTGGAGAGCTGTTATCAGGATGGTTGTTTGCTCGACTGCCAAAGCGTCTCTCTCGAAGCACAGTGAGGTGCAGTGTGCTACATGGCTGGGAAAGGACAGCTCGGGCATAATTATGGGACACATTGCTGATATCATAGTTGTTAACCTAGAAAAAAGAATTATGAACAAATAATAATTTTCCTAATTTGGAGAAATGTTTCTATAACATTTCCAAAGGAAATTAACACTATAAAAATGTTATAAAATCATTATTTATAAAGAAAACCATGCTAAAGACACTTTAAAATATAGAGTTCCTAGAATTAACTTATACTGACAAACATCAAATAGAGAATAGTGGCTGAGATCACAGATGTCAATGCCAGTCTTGAGTTTAGTCGTTGGTTCTGCCATGTCCTAACTGGATGACCTTGGTAAGTTACACAACTTGTTTGACTATGTTTCTTCACCTGTAAAATGTATTTCTATCTACTTCATAGAATCAACACAAGCATAAATAGGTAACACTAGCATACCCCAAGTGCTGATAAAATACTAGTTCAAGTGAACAGAAATTGAAGTTCTATTACATTACAAATTTGCTTTGCCAAATGAAATACACTTAATCTAGAGAAAATAAAAAATTTTATTTTAAGGACAGTCGTACATTCCACATATGTAACCTTATTTTAGATGAGTTACTTTTACTTTAAAGAAAAGCAGATAATCCTAATTTCACTCTACTTCTTTAAAATATAATATATATAGTACATTAAGTGTAATTCAATACTTATGTAAAGTTTATTTATGAAACTTTATAACCTTGAAATATGTATAGTGACTTTTCCTTGGATAAGTAATATCACTTAGAAAATGCACCCTGCTTCAATCATTCATCTAGTTACAGACACAGATTAGCAAAATTCTTAGTATTAACCACAATCAGAGTTCTCCTCTCAACCTGAGAAGAAGGTGAGGGGAAAACTAATATTCACTAAATATCTGGTATGTGATAGGGCTGTGATCACCCAAAATCCTTAAATCTTTCTCATATGAATCCATGCTAAGCAAGGTCTCCCACATCCTATTATCTAGGGTGAAGAGTTTTGAACTACTTTCATTTTGTTGATTTTGGCTTGCTGACATCTTTTAAAATTCAGTCATCAAATTCATAGATATCATACACAAACTTTCTATTTTCCCCCTTTCGTGACATTCATACATTTGGTAACTGTCCAAGCCCTTGAAAAGAACACTGAATAACATAGGGTCAAGAAGAGAACTTCATGGCAGCTTCTAAAAAACCAAGCTAATGTGGATTCATTAGTTAAAATCATTTTCAGTTATTCATCTCTAAAACTATCTCTAGCTTCACATTTTTCTATCTTACATATATCACAAATGACTTACTCAATGCCTGGCTGAAATACAGCTGTCATTTTCAGCCAGCAAGCAAGTAGCTTCATACTATCTTTAGGAAACAGGTTGGGGAATATTCTGAAACTGGAAAAAGATTTTTCCTCCCAGAATGTTTGGTTGCACATGAAATATGAATAAAGTAGTGCCAAATCACATACTGTTTTTAGATTTTGTAAAAAAAAACAAAACAAAACCCAAAACACTATAGCATAGTAAACACTTTATCACCTTTTTTGGCTAAATGTGTGTGTGTGTGTGTGTGTGTGTGTAACCAATGCAATAAACACATGGTGCCAATTATTTTTCTTCAAAACTGAAAATGCTAAATTATTGATGGCAGATCAAACTAAAAACATCTGTTCTTAATGTTCTAAAAGATATATTAATTTTAACAGTGGCATTGATGTAATTTAAAACAGTAGTATCAGTTCTTAAAAACTGCTTAAAAGACTGTCTATGAATCTTTGAAGAGTGACGAAAGGCCCTGAGGCCATATGAGTCTCCTTTGACAGAGGTTATTAAATAGAGTAATATATACATTTCTTTAATGTGGGTAAACAAAGCCACATAGTGTTATTGCATAGGCCACCTTTATGGTCTGCAAATGAACCATCGTAATACCTCTGGGGCTCTTCAAATTGGCTCCCTGTATTATTTATTCAGCTTATACAAAGTTGGGGGTAACGAAGTAATAAAAAATACCAACCGGCCTTCTTTCCAAGGGTTTACTTTTGAACAACAGTACATACTTCTCTACATTTTGGGCAAGGGGTATGGCTTTACCTTCTGGCTATAGCATACCAGCTAAAGGCCAGCCAGAAGTCAGGGCCCATAAGTATAGAGACCCTTTGCGAATCCATTAGTCACGTTATGTGTTCATGCTTTTCTTATCAATTTGAATCATTAAACTGGATTTAAGATGATCATTATTAGTGTTATTAATACATATGTGCCCATAAATAATATGTTGGCATAACTACAATGAAGATTTTCTAGCTTTCGGTTATCAAAAATATAATCAGTAATTTCGATAATTATAATTTCATTTGCAGTATAAAGGCTGAGTTATGTTTACTAAACAATTCTTCAAAATAGAAGAGTAAAAAGCCCACTGATAAACAAAACTTGAAAACAAATGTTTAACCTCAATGTAGTCAAAGAAAATACAAATAAAAAACAAAGCACTTATTTTTACCTTTAAAATTCAGAATAAGAATTAGGAAGGTATAAAATTGCTAATACACAATTCTGGCACACTGCTGGTAACAAAGAACAAAATATAAAAATCAGAATACACTTCAATTACAGCTATGAAAAGTCAGACATGGGAGAAAGAAACACTATGTAGGCTGCAGAAAATGGAAATCTGACTTTCTTGGCCTTCGCCACCAAGGTGTCAAGAAGTCTGGGCAGATGTTCCTGGAAAATCAGTTATAAGAGTCCCTCTGAGTAGAAGCAGGGCAGAAGCTAGGAAGTACGGAAGGCAGGTGAGGTGTCCCCAAAGCTGAGCCAGCCTCATGCAACTAGAGAAATTACTATCTTAAAGCAGCAGCCAGAATACAGCAAATAGTTAGGGATTGTAGGATCAGAACCCTGATTTTCTATAAGCTAGATCAGTTATGCTTCCTATATTCTCCTATTTCCTCTTAGCATTAAGCTAAAAAGAAAACAGTCTGAAAATTGAATCTGCCTTAGCCATGTGAAGGGAAATCCAAGGAAGGGTTTTGGGCCCGGGTGTTAAAGGAATAATATACTGTGAGAGGCAGCATCGAGTGGGAAAAGAAATCAAAGCCCCAAATCCTCAATGGAAAGGCCAATCCTGGCTGCTGTGGTACCCTGCCTTTTTTTTTTTCCCCCATCTTGAGATTTCCTTTCAAGAGCTAAAAATCCTAGAGGTTCTAAGTTTTGTTTTAATAAAGGAGATGGTTATTCCTAGCAGAATGTTATATCCAAATTAACTTTTTTTTCTGTGAATTGGATATCATTTTTTCTTAAATTCAATTTTATTGAGATATATTCACACATCATATAATCCATCCAAAGTATACAATCAATGGCTCACATTATCATGATATAGTTGTGCATTCATTGCCACAATCAACTTTAGAACATTTTTATTACTCTAAAATAAAGAAGAAAATAAAAAAGAATACCCAAAACATTCCATACCTCTTATTCCCCCCTATTATTTATATATTTTTTGGTCTTTATATTATTACTCATCAACCCATACACTGGGTAAAGGGAATATCAGTCACAAGGTTTTCACAATCACACAGTCACATGATAAAAGCTATATAGTTATCCAATCCTCATCAAGAATCAAGTCTACTGGATTACAGCTCAACAGATTCAGGTGTTTCCTTCTAGCTATTCGAATGCACTAGAAACTAAAAAAGGAATATATTTATAATGCATAACAAAGTCACTCTTTTACTGATTCAGCAAATGCTTCCTAAGCACTTATACATACAGCAGTCTGAGAAATCTGTATCATAATCCCTACCTTTGACGTGCCTGCAATCGCCAGAGAAAGTCTATTCATATGTAAAACATTTAAATGTAAATTATTTACTGTAACTGATTGTGTGCCCAGTGATGAAAAAAAAAGTAATAAATGCTCTCAGTAATTAAAGTAATGAGAGGTCAGTATGGGCTAGAATAGCTGAGCAAAGCTTTAAGGAGGAAGGAGGACAAACTAGGGGACGTGGTAATGAGCTATTTGGAGAGAAGCAAGGGGAGTGCTATGTGGGGCTCTTCCACTAGATTGTAAACACCATGAGGACAGGGACTGTGTTTTGCTCTAATAGAATCCCCAGCAACTAGCACAGTGCTTAGAACACTGTAAGATTGTAAGTATTCAAGACATTTTTGTTGAATGAATACAGTAATGACTGAGAAGAAATGAAATGCCTGTATCAAGTTTGGGCTTGATCAGTGAGCCAAATCTTTGCAAGGAGAGCAGTGTTGCAGATTCATTAGCCTGGCAGTCATGTTGGATTTGAGGGAGAAGAGATGGGGGGCAGAGATGCTTGATGGGATATTCTACTAAATGAAATATGAAGTAGTGAAGGCTTGGACTAGAGAAGTAACAGGGAAAATCAAAGTAAGGGGCAGTTATCAACAGATCACCATGAAAGACTGAACAACTAAATCAGTGAGGGACTAGGCCTTGACCTTCGGTTTCTCTAAGTCCTTTTTTCTTGTTTTCACGAATATTTCTTCTCTCTCCCTCTAGGAGTCATCTATTCTTCTAGCTTCAACTATCATCTCTACTTGTAGGATTCAAACAACTAGGCCAATATTCACTAAACTCTAAGCCTAAACTGTGGAGTTCTCATTATTCCATTCCCTCAGTCTCAACATGTCCTCTAGTAAAATATCATCTTGCCCCAAGCTAGTTCTTTTTCTGGAATTCCTATTTCTTCTTAAAGATCATCATCGGAAAGGGAAGATGGTAAGGGTAGTGTCAACGGGTTAATGAAAATGCACAGTTAAATGTTTGCTGAGAAGAGAGTGCATTAGGGAGTCAAGGAGAGATAACTACAAGATTTCTGAATCCCAGCTTAAATTCTATGATATAAATTATAAGTAACTAGTGCTGCATGGCCTTTTCTAATTTTAGCAATCAGTGTAGAGAAGGA
Source organism: Bradypus variegatus (assembly GCA_004027775.1). NCBI lineage: Eukaryota > Metazoa > Chordata > Mammalia > Pilosa > Bradypodidae > Bradypus > Bradypus variegatus. The sequence continues at coordinate 4,995 of PVKY010013057.1, read as the reverse complement.
TATAGCAGACAATGAAGGCAGTGGATGGATGAGAAAACTGGGCTCGGGGTAAAGCCAATGGAATGAGAGAATTTCAGCCGGGCGAAGGTAGTGCTGAAACAGCCCAACACAAATCCACACCAGGAAAGAGTCTAGCTAGTCAGAAGGGCCTGAGTACCCTGGTCTGAATCACATAAGGGACTGAAAATGAAGGCAGGGAAAAAAAAAAATACATCCTATATATGTATATGTGTGTGTGTGTATATATATACACATATAGGAAAACAGGAGAAACTGCAGATAATTCTGTTTTGCACATAAAAACAATAAAGCTCATCTTTATATTATTCAGGTTCTACCAGCCCGTAATTTCTAAGTTTTAAACTTATGAACAGAAAGGTACAAGTTAACAATAATTAAAATGAGTACCTGAAGAATCTGGTCTCCAGCAAGGAGTCTTCCATCTCTGGCGATTATCCCATCTCGATAGACTTCCTGGATAACAATGTTAATCAGTGGCGTTTCATTGCCACCCACAATGCTAATTCCTAACTGAATGTAAGGATTAGACCGATGAATTTCAATCGTGGTTACTTCTCCTTCTGGCAAACTAAGTGGCTGTTGTGTGGCTGCCAAGTTAGAAATGAGAGAGAGGGAAAAAAAATGGGAGAAATAGAAAGAAAAACAATGTTTTATATTCTGATTATCTTCAAGTAAATGAGTTATCTTATTATGCTAATAGATGATTTAACAACCCAGCAATACCACTGGACAAAAAACAGAATGACAAAAAAGAATACATGTTAAAATTATTTAAAAATTTCCTCTTCCAAAAGTGATCAGTAAATAATCAACAAGGAGCTACCATGTATCAGGTGATCTGATTAAGGAATATTAAGAGAAAGTCATCTTGCTCTCAAGTGGTAAGGGAGTTTGGACCATGAGGCAGTTGTAAAACAATGCAAGGCAGTATAAATAAAGCACTAACTCTGTGGTGTGCAAAAAACATTGGTGCTAGGACAGTAGTCACACCAAGCTGCTGGGCCTGAACCGAGCCTTAGGAGATGAAAGCGGGTTACCGCTGTAGCAGGGAAAATTTAAATTTGTGGAATTTAGAATTTGTAAAAGAAAATTATTTTTAAAAGTAAATTCCCAAGAGCTGCTACCAAGATCTATGACCAAGGTGTATGGCTATGAGCTTTCTGTTTATTTCCTAGTGGACCATATGGTTGGAGTAGGGTTGGTGTTAGAGGAACGAACAGTGGGAAGCGTGGCCTTGGAGTCAGATACACACCCAGCCATTTACTGGCTGGATGGGCTTGAGCAAGTTATTTACTTTCTCATCTGCTGAGGCAAACAAGTTTCTGAAAACATAAACCAAAAAAATAAGGCTAATGACTAGTGAGTTCATGGACCCCAATGGAAAAGGGATGGGGAAGGACCACCTTCCTCAGGTGAAAGATATGTTTCACCTTTAAAACGCAAACTGTTACAATTGCACACTTGAAATGGGTGAATTTTTTAGCATGTAAATTATACCTCAATATGATTACTTTTTTAAGAGGAAAAAGTTTATGCTGAGAGAGTGGAGGGAGGGAAGGAAGCAAATCAGCTTGAAAATGTCCAATCTGGAAAACAGACAGATTAGATCTGAATCTAAGGTAGGAGGAGGTAGAGTCCACGCACTGTCAGCTCCAGCGCTCTCCTCGAAGGCGGGGTTGTCCAGGCCAGGCTCCTCAGCCCACGCGGAGAGAGATGCTGACGTCAAGTCCCGCTCAGCAGGCACTGCCCCTGTCCCCGAACTGTCTGTTTCTGGTGACACAGTCCCTGGATGATCTACTACAGTGGGTCCATTTTCACTCTCAATCTCTGTCTGAGTTTTACTGGTTTTCCGTTTTTCTAGGGCGACTCGCCGATGAGAAGCTCCAGGACACCTACAAAGAGAACATCAGGTGGTTTTCAGAAGATTTGAAAGGGGGGAAAAAAGGGCTTAACAGTGCAAACACTAGCACAACAATGAAAGAATGGCAATGACTTCTATGCAAAAAGCACTCAGAAGAATCCACCATGGTACATAAAGCCAGTCTTGATCTTCAGTCAAATTAAGTACTTCCAACTCCACCCAGCAATACATTTTAAAAAAGCATCGGCAAGAGCCATAGCTTGGTACATATCTTAAAGAATACTTGAATAAAAATTGTATTCAGATATACACTAATACATCAGAAAATGCTCTAATAGTTGTCTCTGTACTGTGAGATTTATTCTGAAATTCTGGATACATAACCCTTTTTACAAGAAAAATGGCTTACCCACAGAAATGGAAATCAGTCCTTTCCCACAATGAACCATGGCCTCGTGACACAGAGCTTTAGTGTGGCAGCACACCTCTACACTCCTCCCTGCCATACTAGATGTTAATTACTTAGTGGATAGCAATACATCTGAAGCTTAGCAACTTACAGAAGGGCATAGCAAAGGCCCAAGGATTTACTTTAATGATAAACATGCAAGGAGATAAAAACATATGTCCTCATTCATAAAATTAGAATTGCAATAGCAGATACAGATATACGCTGTAACTTAAAAATATATTTTAAGTACTTGGGAAACTTACATGAGCACCAAGAAATAAGAACCGTTAACTGGTTTGTTTTTAGTTATTTCAACAAACAAAAAGAGCAGAGAGATGCTCTTCTAAACTCATGACCAATGATGCATTTAAATAGGTCTTTATATGACAGATATTAGAAATGATGTCAAGGTGCCAGTTCCTTTCCATACGACATCTTGAGTGGACAAAGTGACTGCTATGGCCTAGTTTTAAAAGGAGGAGGGGAAAGAGGAGTAAGCGGAGGAGGCGTAGGGGACTGGTGAAATGAGCCAGACAGGCACATATTCCTAGAGTCTGACACTTCTTCAGACACCACTCACTTTAATTGTTGGGGTAAATGTGGATACAATAAGGTTAGGGACTGTGTGTGACAGTCTTATGCCTAGGTTACAAACTTCATTCAATGGCAATATTTTTAAAAAATCCAAAATTTCTAAAAACAAAGTACAGGATTCAATTCAATTAAAATTGAAAGCTATCCCTTTACCGTTAAGAGTAATAAATTTTCCCTTATGAACTAAAGATTATTTTAAGTCCTGAATCTAAAGTTTTTGAAAAGGATCATTATGAAATTTCCTTGTTCAACTACCTGTTATTGTTGTCTTTCACCTTATTAAGAAGGGGGGCAATTAATTTTCTTTTCTGCACATGTATACGACACTCCAAGGACTGTTCTTGCAAGGGTCTGACAAGTACTTTTCAAAAGTATATTACTTTCATCAAGTAAGCAGGTTTGATTAGAAATAATTTTAAAAATATTTCATTCAAATATTTGAGGCAAACACTGGACCTTAAAAATATTTGTAACTGAAAAGAGAGGTAAAGATTTAACTTCTGAAATACGTATCATACACAAATACCTTCATGAGCAATAGCAAGTCTTCAGTGGAAAAAATGGACTAGGAACAGGAAGTGAAGAGGAAATACAAACAGAATGTAAATACCTGGGAAGTAGTCTAGGAATAACTAAAATAAAACTGCAATTTAAAGAATTACAAGAACCACCTTATAGTTATGAAACATGCCAAAACAAAGACAAAAATGAAAGCCTAAAACTGTGAGAAAGGTGAAGAAACAAGTACATTCAAATTCCCAGTAGGACAGCAAATTCGCTAACAGGAACTTAATAGATATCAAAAATGATATCACATAAAAATATGGAAAGAATAATTGATCTCACGGAGCATTAAAGGAAGACTATAGGAACATCAATATTAAAATTTTGAAGATGGACCAGCTGAAGAGACTATTACAGAACGAGAGACAGGAGACTGGGAGAGAAAGACTTCAGCCAATCAGGGAAGTAAGAGTGTCAACAACAAAAATGAGCCACCAACAAAAATACCACAGAGGGACAAATAAGATCAAAAAATGATGGTTTGATTTGGCTATGAGAACACTTTCAATGGTGGGGCAAAAGTCAAAATGATAGTACAGGCATTTCTGTTAACGTGATACATGCACTCCGCAAAAACTGCACACGAAAAATTATAGGGCTTACAAGGGAAAAGAGGTTGAGACAGACCATTAAAACCTATACTCTTGGTAAGGAGCAATGACAGGGTTTCTTTCTGGAGTGGTGAGAAGGTTCTAAAATTAGATTCTGATGATGGTTGCACAATCCTGTGAGAACACTAAAAACGACTGACTTGCACATTTTAAAATGGATGAATTTTACGGTATGTGAAATATATCTCAATAGTTATTTAAAAAAAATTATTAGGGAATGGGTAGATCAAGGCAGGCTTGGAAAGAAAAAAGCTATGACCACAGACAGCTTCAGGGGCTTTAGCCTCATGTTTGTAAACACCCAGAATGGAAAGGAAGACTCCAACATATGCCAAATGCCTAATTTGTGACAATGACTCTCTAAGGACTGCTATATATTTTATTTCATTTAATCCTCCCATCCACTCCACTACCACAACTTTACAAATGGGAAACTTTAGACTTAATTAAGCCAATATTATATAGTTATTACAGAGCCAAAATCCAAACAAACACAGACTGATGGTAAACTCATTCACAGGGAATTCTTCTCAGACTTAGGAAAACATAAATTTGCTCCACAAACTTGTATCTAGAAATGCAATCACAGAATGTTAGAGCAAGAGATCATTAAAAACCAAACCAACAACCAACCAACCCTCAAACAAACACAAAAACAAAAAACCTACTCATCTTCTTAAACACAAACTGCAAGTGTCATCTGGGGCGATAACATGATTTATTCAAGCAGGTAACTCAGTATAACAGGAGGCCAGTATAGATGATATTAAAAGTGAATCAAAATAATGGAAAAGAAATTCATGCATCCTTGTGATTAGAACAGAGTGGGCATGTGCTGAGCCGATGCAGATGGGATGGCTCTGAGATAGTGCTGCCCGTAGGAAGGGCCCTTG
>PVKY010013056.1:0-11211 GCA_004027775.1 Bradypus variegatus | reverse complement strand
TCCACTATAAAACACCCTGGTTTTCTTCTTCAGAGTAGGAAAAAAAGCCCTTCTGCCAACCTGCTGAACAGTAGAACCTCCCTGTGATGTTGGATGACAGCCCACCCCATTCTCTGGAAGAGTCTGGTTAATTATTAATTCACTGGAGCAGAGTTCATGGTCCCTTTTGTCGCAGAGTGTTTTCAGTGAAACTGCCTCATTATATTGTTCTATTGGCTATTAGCAACAAAGGGCTCTTGGACAGTATTCACATTACAGCTGCTTTATATTAAACTTTATTCCAGGTTAAACAAAATTTATTTTCTTAAATTTTATTCCAGGTTATTTGATTACGTTAACTTTTTCTAGGTTATAAAAACTATCTCAAGATTCATTAAATACCACAGAATACTTAGTCTTACACTTGAACACAACTGGTGATAAAACTGTTTCAAAGTAGTTCTGATCACAGCTTTCAGTAAAAGGGATAAACTACGTCTACACAGTTGTGAGGCAAGTATATTGTTAGTTTTTGCATCCTAGTACATTAGTGCAGGGTTCAGCACTTACTTGGGGCTCAATAAATGTTTACTGAATAAAACAAACTATGTGGAAATATTGTGGGTCCTAAAATACTGTTGCCATGTGGACGTCATGGCTAAGTACTTACGCCTGAAGCTAAACTACCTTTCTATAGAAGCAATACTCCCATAATAGAACCTATCACATACCAGACACCTTACAGATAATATCATTTTAATCCCAAAGACAACCCTGTAAACCAGACATCTTTCTTGTTCAATAATTTAGGGAAACTGAGAGTGAGAAAAATTAAGTAACTTGCTAAGGACCATTTATGCAGGGAGTTGGTGATCTGGGATTAAGCCCTGGTCTTTCTGACCTTTCTACAGTACTAACTCTGTAAGAAAGAGGATCTGTGGGTGACGTTTTAGGTAATTACTGCTTGAAATTACAGTAAGAAATCAAACCCATTCTGTCTGGGGAGCATGTCTCTTGACTGACGCCTTGGATGGCAAGAGCACCCTCGGTGCTGGACTGAATTGACAGCTACGGCATCGTGATGTTGGGCTTGGGTGGAAGCAGAACTGCCTGGTCCCTCAACGGAGCAGAGGCCCCTTCCTCGTGGAAGGGACAGGGAACTATGGGAATTTCCTTGGAACCCATCCGTGGTAAGAGGGTATCACTTCCAGGAGGCCCCAGGTATGCTTCTAGATAAATGCACAGAAAGCCATTCTTGTTTCTTCTGGGTTGTTCTGATGTTGAGGAGCAAAAAAATAGCGACAATTGGACAGAAAAGGAGTATTATCTTTATTAGCATCACTGAGACTCTCAGATTAAGAGGGCTTCCACTTCTGCCTATGAGGGATCTTTTTTAAAAAATCAGACCCATCCTCTGAACTGTGAACAACTAGAAAAGCTGGGTAAAATATAAGAAGGATCTTTTCAATGGTATCTTGCAAGGATTTTAGAGAGAAGGTGCAGGGAAGTCTGACCATACTCCATGCCGTTTTTCCCTATGATTCATTTGCCTTTTTGGAAGCTATTCAGGAGGTTAAGAAGTCACTCAGAAAATTGCAGCTAAGAGGCAGAGAAGTGGAGAAGAGCTTTCAGGGGTCCCATGATGCCAAGAAAATAAAAAATCGAAGTTCAGGCCCTACCAAAGAGAGAGGGCCTTTGAAAATAGCTCAGGCTTTTAGAAGGGACATTAAAAAGGGCTCTACGTACCCTAAGAGAAAGGATGAACCTGAAATAGAGAGGCTGAAAGCCAGTGTGAAATCAGCTCAGTCCTACGCTAGATTAAGGTGCCCTGCCGCTAGCCTAGCTGCCAAACAGGAGCAAAAGCAAATCCTTTATGGAAGTAGGAAACATCACTCGAAGAATCAACACTGTTTCGTAAATAAAGACAACATCCCATTAAGAAAACTTCCAGGCATACCAGGAAACAGAAATAGGAGGAAGACAACAGAAACAAGATCTACATAGGATACAAATATTGGAGTTATCAGGCACAGACTTTCAAATTTCATTAGAGAAGGAGAATCTATAAATAAGAATCAAATGTACATACTAGAATTGAAAGGCAAAATGACTCAACATACAACTGGAAATTTAAATTTTAAAATATTTACAATAAAATAAAAAATACGAAATTCTTAGGAATAACTGTACAAAATATGTGCAAGAGTTGTATGCTGAAAATATTACAAAGAGAAATTAAAGACCAAAATAAACGGAGAGATTTGCCCTGATCCTGGACTGGAAAATTCATTATTGTTAGATGCCAATTCTCCCCAAAATGGTAGCTTCAACAGAATCCCAACAAAAATCACAGCAGACTCTTAGAAGTTGAAAAGCTCAATCTAAAATTTATATTAAAGTGCAAAGGACTTGGAATGGCAACAAGAATTTTTAAAAAGAAGAAATCAGATATTTTTCACTATCTGATTTTAAGACTTATGATAACCCTACAGTAATTGATACAGTATGTCACTGGCATAAGGTCAGAAATATATTTATCAATGGAAAAGAATAAAGATCCAAGATAACGTTCAATTGATTTTTGACAAAAATTTCAAGGTAATTCAATGGAGGAAAGGAAAATCTTTTTAACAAATGTTGCTGGAATAACTGGAGGCCCATTTAAAAAATATGAATACTAACCCCTATTTTGTTATATCATGCAGAAAAACTAACTTTTAGTGGATCAAAGACCTAAATATAATATACCACAAATATTAAAAGGATAGCAGGATGATTTTATGAGTAAAGGTATGCTAGTTAATTTGAATATTTGGATAATATGCACAAATTCTGAGGACAATACAACTTACAAAAACTGCTGTTCAATAGACACTATTTAGAAAATGAAGACAGGTCAGAAACTGAGAAATAATATGCACAACATGTACATCTGACAAAAAACTTGTGTACATAATATATAAATAACTAGTACAAATCAGTTACAGTTAAGACCAAAAACTCCCAATTTTAAAAACGGGCAAAAGTTTTGAAGGGAAACTTACCAAAAGGAGAAATACAGAAGGGCCAATGAGCCCTTAAATATGCTATAAAAATTGCTCAAAATTACTAGTCAACAGGAAAACACAAATTAAAAGTACAAGGACATAACACCATATATCCACTCAGATGGCTAAAATTAAAGACTGATAATACCAAGTGTTGACGTTTGATAGAAATCAGTCATCCTTATGAACTAGAGGAAAGATATTCAGAGTGCAGATGCAGGAAGGAAACTAGGTGGTGTGGAGAGAAATCTTGGCTTATGCCCATAATTTTTTTTTCCCAATAAAATACAAGACAAAGCCATTGTTTGAGGAAGAACTTGGTATTATGAGGAGGGAAGAAAAAGAATAAAAGATTTGGTCTAGAGAAGGAGAGAGCAAAGTAACTGAGAAAAGGATGGTTGGACAACGAGGAGAACCCATTTAGGTTTGAGATCAAGTTAGTCCACTCAACTGCTAATTCTTAAGTTCATCCATGTTCTGGGTTTTGCCAGAAAATGCTAGACGCCAGAGACGAAAGAGTTGAGGCTGTCTGAAGGGGAGTGATTTGAATGTCCCTCAATATCTGTGATTACAGGTGTGTATGGAGTTATTCTTTACACTGTGAAAACCTATGTTAGTGTAAGTTACAGGTATAATGGTGACAAAATGACACACTCCCTCAATTTAAGGTTACTGGTGTATGAGGTACAGGGAAGGTGGGAATGTACAGAAAACTGAAAAGTAATTGAATGAGATATGGCCAAAGCTGAATTATCTAATGATGAAGTAAACTAGAACCTTTATTCCACATATTCTGAAGTCTAAATATTATTTTTCCCTCCTGTCTTCTAGATCAACCTCTTTCTGGACCTGTAACACATTTAGCTTTTACCTTCTCTTTCACATTTTCTTATATCTTCCTTTGTTTTTTTTTTTCTTCTTTTTTCCTTTTGGACTTCTTGCCCCCTTCCTGCCCCATTTCTGGTCCAAAATATCATGATGCTGTGATAACTGCCCACATTTTTTTCTTGACTTTTCACATAAAGATAAGTCATAGCATTACCCAAGCCACAGTGGCTTCCTTTACACCTAATACAAAGGCCAGCAAAAGTTTTACCAAAAACACTAACCACCCTAATTTTCACTACTCTGGAAAATCTTTCTTGTATTTCCTAGTTCACCTTTCTTTATCTCAGCACAGTTGTTTTCAAGCCCATATCCTTTTACTCTGGTTTTCAGTATTCCATTCTTCTCCAGGCAGCAGACTGGAAAAAGCTCTGAAATTAACTTTAAATGAAATACACTGTTTACCAAGGCAGAGGCAATTTCTTGGGAGAATTGAGTACCCTGCAGCTGGCAGTGTCAGAATGGCAGTCTCAAATTAAAACAGGGTGGATCAAGATTCACAGAGATTTTATTTTTGCAAAATACTTGTTTCCATGACACATATAAAAACAAAAGAAAGCCAGGGCATTCTCAGGAGTTGCTATGGTCAATCTACTAAAAGTAGTTTGCCTCTATCTCGTAAATGTGGAAAACGGGTAATATTTTCCTTTGGAATGCATTTGTACAAACTGCCTTTCTTTAGTTAACCAAATGTAATAAAGTCTAGGACCACACAAATTTTGCATGAAGTGCAGAATATAAAACCGTTCATTTGGCAGAGTCAGTTGTGCTTACAGTGTAGCTGGTGTGATTAACAGCCATACGTGGGTGTGACTGCGTTGAAAAGGAAAGTTTAGGGTCCTGCATTTCAACAGAAGGAAAGCCCGAGGATGAAACATGGGGCTGTACAGCACAGTGAACCCTCTTGAGGGTGAAAATGTTCCAGAATTGATTGTGGTGATGAAAGCACAGCTCTGTGAATTTACTGGAAGACAATGATCATACACTTTAGATAGATCGTATGGCATGTGAATTTATCTCAATAAAACTATTAAAAAATAGCTAATGCTTAAATTATACAGAATTTCTATTTGGGTTGATCATAAAGTTTTGGAAACAGTAGTGATGGTAGCACAACATTATGAGTGCCATTAGCAGCACGAATTATGTATGTCAATGTGGTTAAAAGGGGCAATTTTAGGTGGTATATATGTTACTGGGATGAAAACTAAAAGATAAAGCATAGGACTGTAAACCATGGACTATAGGTAATAAAACAGTTATAAAAATGTTCTTTCATGAACCGTAACTAATAGAAGTGGTGAATAACGGGGAGATCTATGGGGACGGGAAATATATGGGGAAAAAATAAGCTTAATTATGATCTTCTTTCACCAATTGTAATAAAGGTAACACACCCATGCAAAATATTAATAGGGGGGTGATAGGGGAACCTATATTTTCCACATAATTTATTCTGCAAACCTACAACTTCTCTAAGAAATAAAATACCTAATAGTCGAAAGGAAGCCGCTGCTAAAACGCAGAAGGCGACTTCTCTAAAAAATGATAACCGTTTTCGGTCCCGCAAAGCCCAGGGAAAGGCCTCAGCGCCCCGCACCGGGAGCCGCCTGCGGCCAGTCGGCACCACGCCAAGAGGAAACCACAGCTCCAGTTTTTACCTTTAATTCTATTAATTTTCTACAGAGACTTCCAGAAACTTCACTCCCAACCAGAAACCGAGAAACCCAGAAACCCGAGGGCGGGAGTTAAAAAAAAAAACCCGCTACGTCACCACTTCCGCCGCGGGGCCCCCACAAACGCTTCAAGATGGAGACAGACGCACCAGACGCTTCCGCCCCCCAAGTGCGCAGGCGCACGGCGAGAGCTCTCCCGTCTTACGCCCCCGCCAGGGAGAGGCGCGCACACCGGAAACCGGAGCCCAATGGCACCGCCCGGGGCTTCCGTTCTGAGGCCCGGCCGTCGCCGTTCGGTTCCGGTGCCCGCCCCACCCCCGCGCGGGAAGGACCAACATCCGGGACGGAAGGCTGGCGCCGCCGCTCACTTCCGGCGACGCCTCTCCTCGGCTACCCCGAGGCCCTGTCCTGGCTCTCGGTGCGACAGCGCCACCTGGTGCCGAGGCCGCCGCCGCCTGCGGAGGGCGCGCGCCCCGTTCTCGGAACTTTCCAGAGAGGGCGGGGCGGAGCTCGTGTAGCCGCGCCGCCGCGTTCCCGCGGGGGAGGCGCTGTGGGCGCTCGCGGCGGCTCTGGCTTCCAGCCGAGAAAAGCCTCCGCAGCTGCGTTCCTCATGCCGCCGGGTCGGGGTGGCGGGGGAGCCGCTGTTTCCTCGCTGGCCTGCGCCCCGTGGGGCCGAGCGTGGCGCGGGTGTGCGCGGAGGCGCGGGGCCGGTGGAGGCCTCGCTGCAGGCCGAGGGAAGGGGGAGGCGGCCCCTTAAACAGCCGGCTGAATAGACGCTTTTGTGGCACGGCTCTGGAAAACTAACCGGAGAGGGAACGGGATGCCTCAGAGGGAGCAGAAGAGGCACCCTTTATCCCTCGATAAGGACGGCTTGCTATTCCCGGAGGCCGCGGGCCTGTTGGCTGGTCGAGGGCTTCAGCGACTGAACATTAGGGAGCAGGTTAGCGAGTCTTTCCCCTTAGGGTCGGGATACCTGCGCCCGGGCGCGAGGCTGCCCCGCCCGCCGCCTCTACCGGCGCCCCGGCTTTCGCACTTCAACCCCCAGATCCCCAGGCGGGCAGTGAAAAACGCCGGTCGGGCCTGGACCTCAGCTCTAGCCCAGGTCCGCGGTGGAGCGGGCCGATCACGGCTCCCCGGGGTCTCAGGTGGTGCTGACGCCCTCGGACCGCACCCGGGTCAGCTGGGAGCCCGGGGGCGCTTAGGCGGAGACCTGGTTCTGAGTACCCCGATGACACTCAGACTGGGCGAGCCAGTCGGCCTGACCCCGTCGCTGGAAGTGAGCGGGGAAGCCCGAGAATCCCGCCCGAAGAGCTGGTTCCTCGAGAGGGTCTCAGCTTCGGGCCCTGTGATGGGGGCTGCCACGCCAGGCGTGCTGGGTGTCCCCATTGTGCCAGGAGACTCCTCGTTGTCTCCGGGGGGAGGTGCCGGACTCTTTGAGCGTGTCGAGCCCCCTCAGATCCCCTGGTCTGACTCGCCCCCCAGGCGTTGACGAATGTCCCAGTGCTTTCGCTTGTACATTTGGTCTCGGCAGAGTCGCCTTCTGCAGGCCTTGACTCATGCTGATTCCGTGAAAGTTCTGACGCTGCCACTGCGCGTGTTGACTCGAACCGAGACTCAAGCGCACTGCACTTAAAGTGCACTTAACTTTTGTCCTTGTGCCTAGTAGAAATGCAAATATTGTGAGATAGATTTGTTACCGACAATGCTGAAATTATTCCTAAAACTGATTAAAAGTTTGGAGTCTCTGCTCTAGTGTGACTGACTTTATTATGAAAATAATTGATAATGCCTTTGATTAACAAGTTAATGTCCCTAGAGATCAATGAAGGCCGCTGAAATGGTGCTCTAGCGATAAAGCCGTTAGGTTCCTATTGAACAGCAGTAATTTGAATAGCTTCACCTGAGCGATTAAAGAAATGAAATCATTGTGAGCGCTGAGGGATGAATCCATACTATTTAAAATGTCAATAATTTATCACAAATGACATCGAGGCCGTGATACCTTCAGTGTTTTTAAAAAGTTAGATGTCATCGCCCTTGCTAGTTTCCGTCCTGTGTATTCTGGTCCATCAGCCTCCATGTCGGCGGCTGCGTTCCCTGGTGAGCTGAGTTCCCTCTTGCTCCAGAGCAAGTTCATGGCTTTAGGAGTCTCCCTTATGGAACAGGCAAGGCCCATTTTCTTCACTGACGTATGTATGGATCCAGTGAAATAGACTCTCCTTTTTACTGACAACTAAAAGCTTTTTACTAATAACCTGCCGCATGAATTATTCGGGGTTACTGAACTTGGTATTCGTAGACAAAGTATTGCATCAGCACAAAGAGCTGAGGGATCTAATTCTGTTAAGTTGTCTGGTGTCACCAACTCTTGCAGTTTTGCAAACTGTTGCTCTACCTGTGCACACAGAGGCAGCTGTCATTTCCATGACAGGAAAGATAACTTTCTTATCCATTGATAATCATTGTTGCATCCAGTTGTTAGCTGTTCCTAATTATTGCTATTCTTCCACTAAATACTTTCTTAAAATTATGTGAGGATTTACATTTGGAAATTGTTTTGTGCTTGTGTAATTGCTAGGTTATATGATTTTATTTTCTTCCTCTCAGTTTTTTTTAACCTAGTATGTGTTATTTTGTTCACTAAACTTCAATTTTTTCTCCCCCCTCCCAATGAGCCTGAGTACCTTGTATCTAACTATCAATTAGCCATTTAAACCAAGGAAAGAAGGTGCATTTCTGTGCTTGATTTTAAACTAACCTTGTAATGTATTCAGTAATTAAGGGGGGAAGTGTGATGTAAAACACAACTGCTCATTAGCAGTGCTACCAGCTGTATTTGGGGAACCTTATTAAATAACCTTATTTTGTTGACTGCAAGTAATTAGTAATTTATGACATTTACTTATTTATTATGGCTAATTAACCTTATCATTAATCTTGGTAATTTTGTCAGTAAGCATTATGTGAAATGCTGATGTAGTTTACTTTCAACCAAGTTTTAGCAGGGTTTGATACAGTAGTTAGATTTGAACTGCAGTGTCAGATATTGTTTTCAAAAATATTTTCTATTATTTATTAATTACTTTGGGGTTGTTTTTTCTGATTTTTCTCCTTTTGTTTTCTAAGAACATCATACATAATGGAAATGTAATGAACATCCTTGGAAAGAAGCATTTGTAGGTAGCTTTTAATCAATGCTTTTAATCAATGCTATTTCTTCTACAATCATTGGACTTGTTGCTATTTTTCATCTTAGCCTAACAAAACTAATATTCACATTTTGACTAAATATCGGACCAATTTCTGTAATTACAATTGCTCCTTCAGCTTGAACCCAGAAAGAAAACAGGTGGAGCAGACCTGCAGCCAACCTGCCCGGTGTAACAGAGCTGTAGGCCATCTGCAGCCTAAATGTAGCATGAGAAGAAATAAATATTTATGGATGTAAGCCACAAATGTTTGGGAGTTGTTTGTTACTGAAGCAGAAGTTAATCAATAATGTTCAGTATCAAGATATGTATCATTATCATATTGTATTAATAGAAAAATAAGAAAAACCTGTACAATTATATCTAATAGAATCCCAAAAGCCATTTAGTGAAATTCCATGCTTACTCCTAATGAAATCTTTTCTCAGAAGCATGATTTAGATGGCTAATTCCTTAACATGTTAAAGTGTCTTATTTCAAACCAATGGCAATTTTTATCTTTCATTTATCTTATTTGAAGATAAAATACTAGTCAATTCCTTTAAAACAGGAATAAAATGATGAATCCTGCTCTTGGCAATTTTGCATGGAAATGTCCTGGAAGTTCTATACAGTAAAATAGTAATGAATGGAGGAGAGAAAGTATTACTTGCAGAAGACTTCTGGTTTACCTGGAGAGGCAGAATGACTTACTGAAGACTCAGTTATGATGCCAGTTGGGGGGGCCACACCCGGAAAGGATGGGGTTCTCTTTTATAGAATGCGGTAGATACTTTGAATCAGAGACAAATACATGGTTCCAGAAATTAAGAGGTGACAGTGGAAGTGTTTCCTCTCACTATTACACCTAATAAACGAGTGGCAGAATTCCTGCTTCCCATTCCCACAACTTTGCATTTTCCTGATTTGGAGATTTTGGTCCCCAAGCAGGTAATGTTTCCATCAGGGATACAGTAATGGGTTAGTGAATTGAAAGTCACTACTTCCAACTAGCCACTTAGGGCTCTTAGGCCATTGAACCAATGAGGGGGAAAAGACTCAATCTATCTGGAGTGATTAATCCCAATTACCAAGGAGAAAGTGAGTTGCTACTACACAATGGAAGCAAGAAGGACTGTGTCTAAAACCTAGGGAATTCCCTGGGGCACCTCTTAGCACTTCCATGTCCAATAATAAAGGCCAATGGAAAACTACAGCAACCAAAAAAGGCAGAGCAGTTGTGGATTCATACTTTACAGGAATGCTTCCTACCAAGTAAAGAACCCAGAGCAGGTGATGTTTTGTCTTGGGACAAGGAATATATTGAATGGGTAGTTAAAAAGGGAAGCTATAGATATTACCTATGCCCTTGTGACAGATTACAGAAATGATGACTACAGTGGCTTTGCATAATTTTTTCTTTGCTTGTTATATGCACAGGTTTACTTGCAGACACTATACATTTTTTTCTCATTTAAATTTTATTTTCAAGCTGTTGGAATTGAACTTTACAATTTGGTATTAGGCAACAATACTCAGTGAAACTATGACTGCATTTGAGCTTTTACTGTAGCCTGCAGTGGACACAATAGCTGCTGGGATGATGTACTTCTCCATTTTGAGGAAAAGGTGGGAAATTCTTTACCAATAATATGGATAACTATATCTGGTTAGGTGGAAATATCAGGTTATTTTGTTGCTTTGCCAGAGTTCAAATGTGTTAGAAGGTTACATGTGGATTTGAATAGCTGAAGGGTTGGAATGTGTGTCATCAATGTATCACCTCTTGGCTTGTTCCCCTTCCTTGTTTGATCTTTGAAAATGGCTTTGGAGCATTCTCCCCCACCCCACCTCCCTATTGTGAGCTAGCAATAAGCTTGGTCAAGAGAGGGCACTGGAAAGACATTGCAGGAAGAAAGGGTTTTCCTTCCTGGTTCCAGTGTGCTCAGCTTCTCAAGCACCCAGCTCCTGCATTTTAGAGCAGCTGGCAGCACCCAGTGAATGGGAATTTCCCCAGGAATTCCCACTGGGCAGTTTTGTACAGAGTGCCTCCAGCTTTCACCATACCCTGGAGGGAGTTTTCTAACAAGTTCTGGTGGTGTTGCTCTACAGTGACTTTTCTGCCACTCAGTGAGCTATGCCCATGCCTTCTCCAGCAAGATCTGGATCTCAGACCTGGGGTGGGGGGTTGGGGCTCCCTCAGGTGCTATATCTTAGCCCTAGGGGTAATGAATTCTTATATTTATATTCCTGAGTGTTTTAGAGCTCTCATTACTTTTTAGTAGCCAGTTCCTACATTACTTGAATACCCAGCAACAGGTAATAATTCTTTATATTAAACTTTGGGTGTTCATATTACTATATAGTTTCTCTTGACTGGACCCTGACTAATGCATAGATCAACAGAAATTATACAATCTGAAGAACAGAAAGAAA
>PVKY010013055.1:0-11170 GCA_004027775.1 Bradypus variegatus | reverse complement strand
GGTGCTCAGAAATGTTAAATAACAATAATAATAATAACACATATGAGTGTGACACTTTAATAGCCAATTTGTCACTTTCCTACTTTATCGCTGAGATTTTGAGAATGGTGCCCTTCCTGCACAAAACATCAGGGTGCTTTTATATTAAAAAATGAAACTAATTAAAATGTTTGAAAACCCTAAACCACACCACTATAAAACCGCAGCAGCCCTATTTTTTCAGTCTAAAAAGATTTTTCTTCCTAGTTTTGTGGTCTGCTCTGATGAGCAAACTACTGGGACCTGGAGGCACTGGGGGTGGGAGCCTGGGGGCAGCGGTGTTGTCCCCGAGCAAGGCTGGTTCCTGGACCACGGCCTGGTATCTAAGGGATGCAAAGTAGGGGCGGCAGCTGGAGGGGTGGGCTGGAAGACAAGCCACCCTCAGGGTAGCCAGAACTCAACCTCCTTGGTGAGTGGTTGTGTCTCGGAGAGAGTTTCTCAAAGGCTGAGCTCACAAGGCTCACAGGTCCAATCAGCTGAATCAGCACAGGGGCTCCTCTGTTGGTCCCCGAGGCTGCCCTGGGCCGCCGTGGATCAGCTGTCACTGCCTCTGACTCAGCGTGTCACTCAGGCAGACTGTTGGCCTGGAGGACGAGGGGACTGGGGTTGTTCTTGAACACGGGAGCATCTTCCCAGAAGTCCAGCCCCAACCAGCTGAGCTGCCAGGAGACAGCGCAAATGTGTGTTGAATGAATAAATGAGAGAGAATCCAAGGGATGTGCAAAATGGTGGGAAGAGGGGAGGCTGGTGGGGCCGAGGACACTTCAGGGACTGGGGATGCGAACAGGTCAGAGTTTCACCCAAACTCCACCACATTGCAGGAGGCCCCGGGCTCCCCCAGAACGAGGCAAACCAGGCAGACATTATCGCTTAAATGCACAGTCTTACCTTTTTCTTAGAAGAGAGTCCATTTCTTCCAACGATAAGCCCCTAGGAATTTATCATTAAAACAAAACTCGAATTTCACACACTGCCACCATTATCACCAGCATTTGCTGAGCACTTATTGTTCACCCAGGGCCGGGTGGGCAGGGTTTTCACCTGGACTCGGCCTAATTCGGAAACAATCCCCGTAAGGGAGTGTTGTTGCTAGCTTCGGTTTACAGAGAGGTGAGGGAACTTGCCAGGGATTCGAACCCGAGGCTCCTGGCTTCAGGCCTGTCCTCTTCCCACCCATGCCCAGCCTGGTGCCCTGCCCTGGGGTTCCCCCAGAAGTTCCCTGCCTCGGGGTCCCCCAGGGCCAGCTGGGCTCACCTGCATCGGAGCCAGGGCTCATGCTGACCTTGGGTTGAAATGTGGGATCTTGGGGGTGCAGAGGTGGGAGGTGAGGCACGTGAGGGGTGCAGACTGGACGTGAGGCCACCAAGGTTCTTAGGCCACTTCATCGTCCAGGCAAGTTTGGAGCAATTGACAGTGGTATTTTAGGCAGAGGAATAGCAGGATTGGATTTGCAGCACTGGGGGGACCGAACAGGCTGGGGGTGAGCCGATGCGGCAGGGAGAGGGGCAGGAAGGCTGTCTCCGCGCCCTCGGTGGGGTGGGGGTGATGCTGGGAACACAGAAGGGGACGTGGAAATGGAAACAAATGGACATGGAAGGTGGAGCTGACGGGTCATGATGGCTCGCACAGCTGGGTGGATGGACCCCAACCCTTAGCCCAGCCTAGGGGAGGGCAGGTTTGGGGCTGAGGATGTGGAGTTCCATTCTGCTCATTTAAATAATATTTGAGGTGCCCGAGAGGTCTTTAAGGGAAAGAATTGGGAGTTAGGAGCATATGGGCTTTGAAGTAAGAAAGGTCTTGAGTTCAAATCCCAGTTCTGCCATGTGTGAGCTGGAACGCTGAGCACATTACCCAGCCTTTCTGAAACTGAGTCAAATGGGAAAAGACAAATGGGTTTGTTGTGAGAACTAAGAGACAAAGCATGAAAAGCTCTTGGCACAATGCCTGGCCGCCCATACATGGTTTAAAAAACAACAAAACACTGCTATTACCACAACCACCAACAAACAAAACGAGGTCAGAGTCGAGGAGCATTCAGGGCTTGGGTTCTGGATCTGGGAACTCTCAGATCGAGGGGACGGGTTCTCATCTCATGGAAGCACAGTAACTGCTTTGCAAAATGTCTTGCTTTGGGATTCCTTTACTAAGGGACGTCTGGCGTGCATTTCAGTATTATTTTAATTTATTTGCAGACTATTGATTATTATCACAAAGAAGCCACACAAAGAACAAGAGGCAGTCACAGAGCTTCTCTGAAATGAGAATAAAAGATCATGGACAAATGGAATATGATTTTCAAAAGGACACAGCTATTTTTTTTCTTTTAGCAAAGCAAGTAAATTTCTGCTTCTTCTACCCACAATTCAATGAGACCATTCGACACGTATTTTCTAAACACCCACCACATAGCAGGTGAGTGTAAGGTGCCAACGACACAAAACCCCAAAAGAGAAGGTCTTTGTCTCGGGGGCCTACATTTCAGGAAGGAGAGGGAGACAAGTAGAGAAGGGAACACACGGGGCTACGGTGACAACAGATCACACAGGGCACCAGCTCCTGCTGCAAGGGCTTTGCCTAACTGACTCATTCAATCTCCCCAACCACCTGCGAAACGAGTCATAGTAACACCTTTCAAGTCAGACAAAACCAAGGTTCTGAGAGGTTAAGTAACTTGTAAAAGGTCACACAGCTAGAAAGTAGAAAAGTCATAATTCGAACTCAGGCTGTCTCAATTTTGAGTCTGAGCCCCAGTCCCCATCACTGGCTGGCAAAGATGAGTGATAAGCATGTACACATCTGGTGTACGACTGGAATCCCAACTAGCATCGGTCAATGGGGTTGGGTGACCGACTGACCACTCCCTGCTCCGTGGAGAAATGCCCCTGGCCCTGGCTGCCTCTCCAAACGCAGACCGCCGTCCTCCCTCCAGTCGCCTGCAAGCATACCGTCGAACACAAGGCGAATCTGAAATCCTGGAACAAACAACATCTCTAATGTCGGGGAAATCGTGTCATTTGCGGATGGCCGGCTGCTTTGGAACTGCCCACATGTCAGCGACGGTCCCAGGAGAATTTCTTCAGCCCCTGGAGTTTCCTAGATAGGGAGGGTCAGGTATAGAGAAGTTTCCGGACAGTGACAGCTGAGACATAGGGCGAGTGCTCACCTGCTTTGCCCAGATCTGCACACATGACAAGAAGGGGCACTTCCTCTCTTCCTTCCTTTCAGATTTTCCTTGGGGGCAGCCACTCTCTGCCCCAGGCCAAGTTCTCGGCTTTGATAACAGGGGGCAGAAACTGGTCCCAGCCAGGAAGCCCCAGTCCTCACCCCACGGGGCTGAGCTGAAGGTGGCGGAACCACGGGGGGCCTCCCGCGAAGGCGAGAGCCCGGCAGGCACCGAGGGCCTTCAGGATGGAGCGCAGGGCTGGGAAGCCCACCTTACGCTGGGGGTGGGCTGGCCAGGGCTCGTCCACCAGGAGAGAAGTGGCTGATGCCCCGTGGGGTGGGTCAGCTCTGGCCTGACCACTGAGGGCGCCCAAGGAGGGGGTGCATGGGGGGCGCCCGCAAGAGAGCCACCAAGGCCCACGCGGCCCCTGGCTGGGTAGCCCGAGTTTCCGGGCCTGGAGGGGAGGGAGGTGGGATATCTGGATGCGGGGGGATTTGGGAAGAAAGTTATGTAGACCAGCACTGGATGTGGCAAATGGCAATTTCTGCTGGGAGGAACAGTTTTTTTGGGAAGCGCAAGGCTCATTTTAAGGCGCCTTTGGAACTGCCGAGGCCGCAGACTTTCCCTATTGCCCTGTGAGCTCGGCAGAGTGAGAGATCTCAAAAATGGATAATCCCAAATTCCAAACACCACTTCTTCCTCAATTGTTTACCAGGAACACGTGGTGCGATGGAATCTAATTCATAACACCTTTCTAATGGCTTTATAACATAATATTCACAATATTCGCTTCTCATCTTAGCAGATGACAAGTTTCCACGATTGAATTCCCATTAATATGAATTATGGGTACAATATATTTTGCTCAACACCATCTCCTCAGCCTGCTACTGTGGGGGGAGTAAAAATCACACTATCAGCAATTTCTGATGTACGAGGCGAGGCAGAGCAGGGTGGTGCCCACCAGACTCATGCCTCTGACGGCGGTGGGAGCCCCCCGTGCCAGGCAGAGGGGCGGGCAGGGTCTGTGAGCCCAGGCGGGGTTGGCTGCCATGGTGGCGTGAGTCTTGCCTCCTTGGTCACTTCCTTCTGGGAATCAGACCCACCCTGACAGCCTGCGCTGTGTCCCCCTGAAGGCAGGCCCGCGTCTGCATTGCAAGCAGCACCCAGGGGCCCTCTGCCAGCTCTGCCGCGCTGGAGGCACAGAACCTCGCCACGCCTTGGCTTCCTCTTCTGCAGAACGTCATCTGCTGTGAGGGCAAAGTTGGAAAAGCACCTAGAACCGCGCCTGGCCTACAGCGAGTGCTCAACAAGCATTGGTGATGGTGCCAGTTTGGATGTATTATGTCCCCCCAAACGCCACTTCTTTGATGCAGTCTTGTAGGGGCAGATGTATTAGTATGGGTTAGGTTTGAATCCTTTGATGGAGTGTTCCCATGGAGATGTGACTCAATCAACTGTGGGCAAGACCTTTCATTGGATAATTTCCATGGACACGTTACCTCACCCATTCAGGGTGGGTCTTAATTGAATCACTGGAGCACTTCAAAAGTGTTCACAGACAGAAGGAGGTGCTGCAGCTGAGAGACACATTTTGAAGAAGGCCATTGAAAGCAGACTTTTGCTACTCCAGAGTTTGCCTGGGAGAAACTAAGAGAACTCCCCCAGATGCCTGGAGAGAAACACGACCTGGGAGCAAGCAGATGCCACCACGTGCCTTCTGAGCTAACGGGTTTTCAGGATGCCATCCTCCTTTCTCCAGTGAAGGTACCTTATTGTTGACGCCTGAGCTTGGACACTTTTATGGCCTCAAGACTGTAATTCTGTAACCAAATAAACCCCCTTTAAAAAAGCCAATCCATTTCTGGTATTTTGCAAAACAGCAGCATTAGCAAACTGGAACAGCGACGACAACGACGACAACGACGCTGCTGCCGGCAGTAACCTGAGAACACATCTAGGATCCCAGCTGTCCGGCTCCTGCCTGTGGCCCACGATGCTTCCTGGGACCGTCCCTGAGTGCACCCGTGTGCCAGGAGACTTATAACCCGCCTCGGAAGACAGCATGGCTGAGCCTTCGCTCTCAGCCCCAGCTCGCGGGTGCTACAGAAATTGACCACAAATACGCCAAACGGCGACTTTCCATGGGCTGCAGCATCCTCCACGGCCCCCTGTTTCTGGGGCTGGGGCTTCTCACACTACCCGGAGGTGCCCTCGTGGCTGGGAAAGAGCCCCTCTCCACAGTCACCCGGGGTGCTCTCCCGGGGCCGGGCCACCTGCCCTCCCACTCCTCGGCAGAACTTCCCCACATCTCAATCAAGCAAACGTTGGTCCAAGTGAAGTGCCATAATTTGATTGGCCTCCAATTTAGTCACTTGATTGGCACCGCATTTCTCTTAATAAAGGAAATTACTTGGTGCATGAACTCTCCCTGAATTTATACAGATATTACTTCTGTCTCTTTCAACCGTAGAGCAGTACTTTTACTATGCTATTTTGTTCCGACCTCCCGCCAGCCCGGGCACGGTGGCATTCTCAATCTGGTTTATAGGCGGCTGTGTCTTGGGTCACTTATGTGTCCTGCTTGGAGGTGGCTGACCAGAGAAGTGTAAAGGACCCAGGTTCCCGACCCCCAGCCTGCGGTTTTTTCACTTCCCCAAGGGGCCTCCTCAGATATGGCCTTTGCCCCACGTCCCAGAGATAAAAATCCGAATGACTCATGACCTTTCCTTTCTGCTCTTCTGTCTCCCTGAAGCGGACGTGGGATCGTGCAGAAGACACTGGCAAGCTGTGACTGCCCAGATGCTGTCCTAGGAAAGGATCAGCAAGTGGTTCGCCGCACGCCTGCTTCTCAGCCCAGGTTTAAATCCACCCAGAACAATAGCGGGGGTGGGGAGTTGGCGAGAGCAAGAGGGAGCCGCCCTGGCACCCCCGTCTGCCTTTTGGGGGATGCAGCTCAGCCACAGTAATGCAGAAAGTGGCCGGTAAGGCAGCCGCCAGCCACGCAGCACCTTGGCCTGGAACGAAGACCCTCAGACAGAGCGAGGGGCTGTGACCCCAGGCACCAGGGAGCACGTCTGAGCAGCTACACAGCGTCTACACACCCTCCGCCCGTGACTCGGCTGTCGCGTCTGTTTCCTGGGGCTCTCATAACCGGGCTCCACGAACTGGGAGGCGCCAACAGCAGGAATGGCTGTCTCCGAGTTCTGGAGGCCCGGAGTCTGAAACCCAGGTGGTGTAGGGCCACACTCCCTCGGAAAGTTCTAGAGGAGGCTCCCTTAAGTCTCCCAGCTTCCAGTGGCTGCCAACAACCCCTTGGCGTGTGGCTGCGTCACTCCAACCGGACCCCTCTCCCTGTGTCTCCTCCTTCCCATAAGGCCCTGTTGGGCTAAGGGCTCGCACCCTCCAGCGTGACCCCATCTTAACCAATCACACCTGCAACAACCCTGTTTCCAAACAAGCTCTCATCCAGAGGTCCTGGGGCTGGGGTAGCCTTTGGGGGACGTGACTCGGCCCTAGCAGCTGATAAGGAGGTGAGGTCTTGCAATCGGGGGGGGGAGGATAAGCAGAACCTTGGCGGGGGGCACCTTGAGGAGAGGGGCTAGATCAGGATCCTACTTTCCAGGGTTGTTTCAAACTGCTGCTCAGCAAAACTGCTTCCTGGGGCACCTGTGGGCACACCTCCGGGTGAAGCCGCTAGCACCGGGGAAAGATGTGAGTTGTCCATCTGTTCTTCTGGTCGCTTATTTGACAAACTTTCACTGAGCAGTGCTCAGGGCTGGGCCTGGGCAGGGCTGGGGCGTGGTCTGCGGAGCTGGATGACCCCCAGCTGCGTCCCGGGCCTGGGGGGTGAGCTCCTCCTCCTCTCTGCAGTGGTGGAAATAATAATTACCTCCGAGGGTTGTTGTGTGGATTCAGCAAGTGGTGGTAAAGTGACTAGAACAATGTCTGCCACAAGTGCTACCCAAGGGTATTAGGCTTAAAAAAAAAAAAAGCAAAGGTTGCCTAAGTGATAGGGAAATGGAAGAAAAATCCCGAGACAGTATCAGTATTTGAGGAAAACAGCTGCAAGTGCTTTGGCAGAGATGGGCAGGGGTGTGGGACTCAGGGAGCCCTTGCCATTGTAAAATCGGCACTGCCAGCCTCGTCTTGTTCTCCGGACGCAAGTCCCTCGGTGAGCCCAGGGCTCTCCATGTGGGTGCGTCTCCAGCAGCCCCGCCATGGGCAGCCACAGAAATGACCCAACTTTTGGAGGCTGTTCCAATGTGTTCCCTCAATTACTAGGTAGGTAGAGGTGACGTCAGAGCCTTTGTCCTCCCTAACCCAACGAGGGCCTGACTCAGTGAGTAAATCCTCCTATGCATGAACGCACTCCGTCCGTCCTCAACACCTATCGAGAGCCCCTGTGCGCTGGCATCTCACGGTGCTTATTCTCACGGACTTCCCTCCTGGGGAGGAGACAAACGCACACACGGATTAGTACTATCTAATACTAAAGGTATCACAGCAGGGGCATAAACAGAAGGGTTATGGGAACAAGAGAAATCAGGGAAACTCTTTTTTAAATCACAAAGATGCTAACATTTAGGCTGCTTGTCACAGGGCGGACAGGAATTTTTCTGGGCAGGCAACGGAGGGGTGGAAGTTCTGGGAAGGAGGAGCAGCAGGTACAAAGGCCCCAGGCCATGAGGGAACTTGCCAAGTTTGGGGACTGGCTTGCAGCCTTGCAGCTGAAGTGGGTAGTGGGGGAGAAGCTCTCAAATGACAGCATGGCCCAGGTACCCCGTGTGCTGTCTGTGTTCCCTCAGACAGAAGAGCATCCCTGTGGCAGCAGGGAACGCGGCGGAGGTCAGCCAGGCTCTGGTGTTGGCATTCAGGGAAGCTACAGCGAGCAGGGGCCTTGGATGCAGCGTGAGTGCTGGGATGCATAAATAACAGGGAGAGGGTTTTCCAAAGGTCACTGCAGCTGATTTTAGCAAATAGATGTGCCCAGTGAGGTCTGGGAGATGGAAGACGGCATCCACACTGTAGTGATGTGATGGAGGTGGTCGTTACATATGTATTTTTTATACAACCAGGAACTGTATGAGTTCACAGAATAAGAAGTCCAGAGGCAACGAGGGATCCAAGAATCGGGATCTGGTTCCATATTTTTGGAATTCTCTGGCTCCTCCCTTTCCTGTGTGCTGGGTTCATCCTCAGGTTGTAGGGTGGTGGCTACAGCAGTTTAAGACATATGCAGACGTGACAATGCCCAAAGGAAGAAGGATTATCTTTTTCTTGTGACTCTTCTTTAGCAGCAAGAAAACCTCTCCCAGAAGCCCACCCACTACCCATGAAAAGGTCTGCCCTCACATTCCGTTGCCAGCAGTGGGTCACACAGCCCTCCCTAAGCCAATTATGGGCCAGGGGTTGGGGCTCCCCTTCCCCAAAGCATGGGAGGTGGTGGGTCCCTGAACACAACTGGGGTCTGTGGGGAAGGAGGAGGGGAGAATGGATGGTGGGTGAGGAGCCAAGAACACCCACGGCAGGTCCCGAGGGCACTTGGTCTGAGCTGGGGGCAGTTCCCTGGCTTATGCCCTCACAGCTGGAGCCCCCTGACTCCCCTGCAGGCTTGGCCATCCCCCAACCCACATCGGCTTTAGGGCCAGTTCTGACCTGAAGCAGGAATTCTTTCAGCCGTGGGTAGAGAGTCTGGACCATCTTCAAGGCCAGTGTAGTCCAAGCTGTGTTTCTGCTGATCTGCAGCAAGGCTCCCCTGGTTCAGAGGACCCCTGCCCTGCCTGCCACAGAAGCCCCCCTCCAAGGTAACCTCAAGGCAGCTTCTGTTCTAGAATCACAAGGATGATCACAGAGTCGGAGCAGTGGCCCGGGACAGGCCTCTGCACCGGGAGAGGGGGCTCAGTCCACTCTTGCCCAGGGAGAGAAGCCTTCGGAGTGGGAGGCCCAGGCCTGCACTTTACATCCACGGGAACAGACGGACCCGGGGCTGCTGTGGCCCCGTCCACCCATGGCGCTCATGGGCTTGTCCTTGCAGCCCAGGTAACTCTTGGTCATTCACACCCACGTTTAGAAATAGACATCAAAGCCGGAAGGATGAGTGCTGGGCAGCCTGCCAACGCGAGCCCCCTCCCCACCCTCGCCATTCCAAGACCAGGCTCTCGCCAGTTGGGCTCTGACTCCCCACCCTCCAGGGGGAACAGATCGGAGGAAGCCACTGCACGGGGGTCACCAGGGCCACCCCCTGCAGGACGTGGGCTACGCGCAAGCTCAACCACCCAGTCAGGGATGCTGGCCCCCCCGGGACAAAAGAGGGCAGGAGTGGGGCACGGGGGGGAGAGCAAGTGCAACCTAAGGCGGCTAAGCTCAGAGGCAGACAGAGCAAGGAGGCCCGGGGCAGGCAGAGGAGGGTTTTCCTTGCCAGGCTCTGTGGCAAAAAATCAGCCGGCAGTGGACGTCAGGGGTGGGAGGTGGTGACGACTGGTGTCCACCGTGCAGACCTGTGCTTTGCCTCACCCCCCAGCTCCAAAGATCCTTCTCACGGGGCCAGAAGGTACCGTGTCTTCAGCCACCTTCTCCCACGAAGCAGAAGAGAGGGAGCCGGGAAGGGAGGCACTCTCCTCCGCTCACCAGGCAGGCGCGCGGCGCTTCTGCATGCACGCTGAGGCCTGCCCTCACGCTCTGCTGCGTTCCCAGGGCTCTTTATTTACCAGAAGATGAGGTTTCCTGCCTATGGGTTCTGGAGAGGCAAATGCACATTGCAAATTAATACGCCGGGCTGAGACTGCAGCGGCAATCATTTTAGGGCAGCCAATGGAGGGGTTGAATCTCACTGCTAATCCACGAAGTTCCATCAGCTTATCTCTGCAGGGACTTTACAGTGACCCTCTCAGCGGCCTCAGGCTTTGGGAGGACTCAGGCAAATCTGGCCGTGGCTGCCATGAGAGTAAGTGAAACAGGGACGGTCTGGGTTTGGAGGAAGTTCTCTTCCCCCAAATTAAACTAACTCGGTAGGGGCTGGAGGTGAACACATGATGCTGAGGTGCATTAAGCTTTCCTTTTTATGTTTATTTCTCTAAGTTATTTTTAGCATTACAGATTATTCCCAGATAGCAAAATGGGTTGGGTTCTAAAAGTTCATTTGTAATTTGGCTGTTTGGATTTTGGAACCTACTTTCCCTAGAAAAAACAATGACATAAACGGTGATGAGATTCTCAGGCTAGTTCTCCAAAGCCCATTTGACCCATAATGTAGCTAAAAGGCTGTCCTTTTGCAAATTAAAAAAAAAAAGTTAATTGCAACCTGGATAACTAGATGAAACAGGAAAACCATTAAAACTGAATAAGAAATAGATTTATGTTTATCTTGATTGATGTTGTTTGCCGAGAATCTAATTTAATTTAAGGAGCTGCCCTTCTAAGGGCGTTTTGGGAACTGCATGGAATTTATCCCATCGGGGAGATGGAGGCATCGGGCTGTTGGGACCTGCAGCTACTGAACCACTTGCATCCCATAACGGCTCCCCTTTCCTGATTTCAGGCTTATCAGGAAGTCTTGTGATCAGAATTTGTTTAGAGAAATTCACTGGCCAGAGCCCATGAAGATGGTTTCCTTAGGCTGATATATATATATATTTTTTTTAGTATTTCCATTCCTTGTGTTTTTTTTTTTTAAATTCAGTTTTATTCAAACACATTCACATAACATACAATCATCCATGGTATACAGTCAATTGTTCACAGTATGATCATCTAGTTATGCGTTCATTACCACAATCTATTTCTGAACATTTTCCCTACATCAGAAAGAATCAGAACAAGAATAAAAAATAAAAATGAAAAAAGAACACCCAAACCATCCCCCCATCCCATCCCATTTGTCATTTAGTTTTTATCCCCGTCTTTCTACTCATCCATCCATACACTAGATAAAGGGGGTGTGATCTACAAGGTTTTCACAATCACACT
>PVKY010013054.1:0-11194 GCA_004027775.1 Bradypus variegatus | reverse complement strand
AAAATAAAAAAACTAAGAGAAAAAACATATATCGAACAACTGATGTATGTAAAGGACTCTTCTGATCCATGTTACAACATGATGTACCTTCTCAGCATCGTGAGTTCTCAGTCTGCTCCCTCTTCTTGGCCTCCTTGCTCTCTTTGGCGCACCCCTTGTCTGCTCCTGCCCCAAACAGCTTAGCTCTTGCTGTTTCCCCTGCCTGGAGCTCTCCTCCCCTGGACACCGCAGGTTGTTGAATGGAATATGCCAGGCACAATGGGACGGGTACTGAATGATTCCACTTCTGTGAAATAACCAGAATATGGAAATTCATAGAGAGACCAAGTAAGTTACAGGGGTAGGGGGGGCAGGAGGAGTTAATAATGGGAGCGTGGTTTCCATTCAGTGTGATGGTGATGGAAAGTTTGGGGAATGGATGGTGATGGTAGCATGTGTTGTGAATGCTATGCTTGGGAGTGGCTGAGATGGGATAATTTAAAATGTGTATATGTTACCACAATTTTTCAAAAAAGAGACTAAAGAGACAATGGCAATTAAATGCAAAACATGCTCCTGGACTGGAATTGATAATGGAGGAGAAAATGCCCAGAAAGACGTTGTGGTGATTTGAAGCTTTATGTTTCCCCAGAAAAACATGTTCTTAAATCTAACCCATTCATGTGGTGTAAACCTAAGTAGGACCTTTTGAAGAGGTTACTGCAGGTAAGGTGTGGCCCACCTCATTCAGGTCTTAATCCTATTACTAGAGTCCTTTATAAATGGAAAGAATACAGAGAAAAAAAGAGAGAGAGGAAGACAGAGAGAGAGAAAGCCATGGAAGCAAGAAGCTGAAAGCTGGAAGAGGAGAGACTAGCAGATGCCGCTGTGAGCCTTGTCGTGTGGGAGAGGAGCCAGGGAACAGCGGCTTCAGGAAGAAAGCATCATCTTGATGATGCCTTGATTTGGAAATTTTCCCAGACATTTACCATAAGCAAATAAATTCCCATTGTTTAAACCAACCCATTTCATGATATCTGCTTTAAGCAGCCTAAGGAAACCAAAAACAGACATTACTGGTATTACTGGTTCAACTAGAAAATTGGAATATGAACCATATGCTTTATATCAATGTTAAATTTTTTGAATCTGATTGTTGCACTTAAGGTGGTTATATAAGCGAACATTCTTGTTCTTAGGAAATGTGTGTGGAAGGGTTAAGTATTAGAAGAACATGATGGATGCAACTTTCTCTCAAAGCTTAGAAAATAAAGATTAATTAGATAGATGATAGATACAGACAGATAGATAGACAGACAGACAGATAGGTGGTAGAGGATGACATAACGTGGCAAAGTGCTAAAAGTTGGTAAATCTGGACAACTGGGTGAGGAGTTATACTGGACTTTATAAATTTTTTTTGCATGATTTTTGCAACTTTCTTCTAAGTTTGAAGTTATTTCAAACATATATATATGTTTTGATATACATATATATATATATCAAAATTAAAAGTTCAAAAAACAAGTTAATCAAAATAACTCTTACAACTCAATAATAATAAAACAACTCGACAAAAAATATGCAAAGAATTTCAAAGGCACCTCACCAAAGAAGAAATACAAATGGCAAACACATGAAATGGTGCTCAACATCACTAGTCATTGGGGAAATGCAAATTAACACTGCTGTTAATTCCAGACTACAAGCTACTGGAATGACTAAAATTTAAAAGGCTGCTAATAATACCAAGTGCTGATGAAAATGTAGAGCAACTAGAAAGTTCGTGTACTATCTGGGACAGTAAATGGCATACCACTTTGGAAAACAGTTTTGAAGTTTCTAAAAAGATAAACCATGCACTTACCGTATGACTCAACCACTGTACTAGGAAGAATTTACCCAAGAGAAATTAAAGCACATGACCACACACAGACTCCGACATGAACGATCAGTGTAGTGTCAGGGCCCGAGAGGGCTTTTGTAGCCAAAGGACTAAAGAAAGCACCGGACACGTTCTGAGACATGAGCTTTTATTACTGGGCTTACCTACAGGGTGGGGAAGTCGAGTCACATTGCGCTGAAACCAGGAGCTTCTCTGAATGGATTCAGTAGCTGCTCTGAATGGCGACCAGTTCAGAGCACAATGTGGAAATAGTCTGCACTTTGGGGGGGCTGAATAAGCTGGTTATAAGGGCTCAACATTCCAATGGGTACGAGAGCATAAGGTGGCGGGGGTTGTGCAATGTAGGGAGGGGTTGATTGTAATCAACAAGGACGAGGGGAGGATTATAGCGATAATATCTCAGGGAGTGTCAGGTGGACATAGTTTTAGGTGTAGATTACATTTAGCACCTGATATTACAAGGAAAATAGGTCAAACCTTAACTGACCTAGGTCATGCAAGCTGCTGTGTGCAATCTTCAAGGCCCTTGGTGAATGCCCTGCGCTTGGGGTTCCTACAGTGGTTTTATTTGTAATGGTCAAAGACTGGAGCAATGCAAATGTCCTTCAGCTGGTGACTGAAGAAACAAATTGTGCTATATACATCCAGCAGAATACTATTCAGCCATAGAAAGAGACAAACTATTGAGACATGCAGTAACAGGGATGACTCTTAAAAATGATGTTGATCGAAAGAAGCCAGACAATGAATACATATTTTATGTCTTCACTGATAGAAGATTCAAGAAAATACCAACTAATCTCTAGTGACAGAAAAGCAGATCAGAGGGTACCTGGGGGTAGTGGTCAGGAGAGAAGAATTAAAAAGGGAATATGGGGAAACTTTCAGGGGTGCTGTATATGTTCCTTATTTTCATGTGGTGAGGATTTCATAGGTGTATACGTATGTTTCAATTCATCATACTGTATGTTTTAACATGTGCAGTTTATTGTATGTCAATCACACTTCAGTAAAGCTATGAAAAAGTAAGTGGAAAACCAAAAGATAGATCATTTAATTCACCTGCTCAAAAAGCTCCAATGGCTCTCCAAGACAGTGGGAATAAAAGCTGAAGCCCCCAGGTTGGTCTTCAAAGTTCCATACAATCTGGCTCCTGCTCTTCCCTGCCTCCTTCACCCACCGCTTGCCCCTCTCTTCCTGGGCTCCTTGCTCTTTGCGGAGCACCCCTGCCTGCTTCCACCTCAGGGCCTTTGCTCCTGCCCTGAACTCACCTGTCCTGGACATGGCAGACAACCTCAGCCCTCACCCCCTCACTTCACCCCTGTGACGACTCCCGCCTCTCCATCGTCCAACCGCAAATGCTTCTGGGCATACTGTTACGTAGTTGCGTAACACCCTTTCTTGACAAAACCTAACTTGTGCAGAAAACCAGAGGAGATTGGCATGGGTTTATTTGTTTGTTTGTTTTCCTAATTTTTTGTTTTGTTTTGTGTTTTGGTGCCTGACGCAGGATTTAAAAACTGGAAGGGTGAAGGTGATGGCAGTCGGTTGGAGCGAGCATCCCCCAAGTTCTACAAAAGTGGCCAAGACTTTGATTGTACATTTGTCCTTTTTTATTTTTTATTTTTATATTTTTTTGGATAGTCATTCCACATACTGTGAGATGCATGGTTACAGGAAGTTCCTTCCCTTCCCAAAAGCTGCCCACTTCTCTCTAAGGAGAATAGCCCAGTCCTTGCCCACATTCACACCAGGGAGGGTGACAGCGTGGCTTTCGTGTAAATCATGTGTCATCCAAATTAAAAAAAAACAGTTTTCTGCCTTGATACTCATCCTTTTAATTTTTTATTTTGAAAGGTCAGCCCTCATGGCCCCCCCTTCCTGTCCCCTAACTTTAGATGTCTGAAGGCTTTTGGTCTCCCTGGGAGTTGGTTGTGTTGCCGAAGCATCCAGGACTTACCAGTTCAATGAAAGTGCACACCTTAAAGGTGGAAAAAAAAAAATACTTCGCCCGTTCAAATGTCACCTCCTTAGACCAGTCTATTTGATAGAGCACCCACCACCCTTCAAGCCATTGCCCTGCTTGATATTTTTAACACTTATTGCTCCCTCACATCACATTATATTTATTTCATTTCTGTCTTCCCCATTAGAATTTGTGCTCTATGATAGCAGGAATTTTGTCTGTTGTTTTCACTGCTGTACAAGTGCCTAGTATAGAAAAGTTGGCCAGCACTTGTTGAAATAATTAATGAGTGAATGAGTGAATTCTTAAATAAAACTAGGCGAAGGTCACTTAGCTAGTAAGTGGCAGAGTTGGAACTAAACCCCGGATGGGCAGGACCTTAATGCTAAGTCACCCAGTTCCTCCAGAACTACTCTGTGAGGGGTACTCCAATTTGTCTCATTTAGCAGAAGCAGCAGGGTTCTGAGGGAAGGGAAATGACTTGTCCCTGGGTCACACAATGAGTCTGAGACAGAGGTCAGCTGACATCTGGTTTTGAGTGCCAGATGCAGTCTGAGGCAGGCGCGTGACCCCAATCCAGGGTTGGAAGCACCTGGGAGAGGGAGGAAGTGCAGGGGTCAGTGCTGACGGTGCAGGCCTGCCTAGGCCTCTGGGAGGGCTGGGTTCAAACTGCATTTCAAGCTGCTTCAGGCCTCTCGGCCTTTGCCGTGCTGCCCCCATCTACAGTGCCTTCCTTCCTTAACCTCCCCAGCTCCCACTGGCAGACCCAGCTTCATCACCTCCTCCAAGAAGCCATCTCTGACTTTTTGGTTCCCTGAGTTCAGCTCTATTGTAGCGTTTGACTGACTGGCTGATTGAATGGATGAATGAGTAGCACTTCCCACTTTCTTTCATTCTTTTGGCCATAATATTTACTGAATTGCTACTTCGGACCACACATCAGAGATACAGACATTTTGGTCCCTACTCCTGAGGGGCTTGCAGCCTGGGAGGGAAGCAGACATCACAGGTGGAGAAAGGGGATGTGAGCTCCTCTGGGCAGGTGGTGAGGGCCTCCTGAGGATGGGGTGTCTTGTCTGAACCCAAAGTAAGGGTTAGTTAGTTAGCCCTTTGGAGAACAAAGGAAGAGTGTTCCTGGCAGAAAGTTGGGGCAGGGAAAGATATTCAGCACGGTGGGAGCTCAGAGCACAAGCAGCAGGTAAGAGAAGGGGCTGAAGGCATCTCCAGGCCCAGCAGGAGCCTGACAAAAAATATTTTTCATACACACACCCCCTCTCCAAGACTCTTCATAGTTCCCAGATTCTCAGCCTCCTCTCTCCTCCTCCTGCACTCAGAGGGGCCAGCAGATACTCAGGCCCCTTGGGGGTCTACAGTGCACGTGAGAACAGCTGAGATTACTTGGAGATCTGAAAAAATGGTTTTTCACTGATTCATTTGGAATTAACCAGAAGAAAACCTGGGCCTTCCAGATCCCTAGCCTGTCCAGCCAGAAGCAGAAATAGCCAACTGGGCTTTGGCCTTGGGTTGACTCGATGACTAGTTCTGACTTTACCGCTTCCTTGCTGAGTGACTTTGGGCTAGTTATTTAACTTCTCTGAGCTTCAGTTCTCTCATCTATAAAAATGGACAGAATAAGAATACCTACTCATAAAGTTGTGTGACGAGGAAACGTGACATAGTTTGCAAGAGTGAGGGCTCCCTCCCTGCAACAATTTGCTGAGAGAGTTAAACTAACTGGTAAAATCCACCCACAGTGGGATAGTGGAGTCATCAGGTCATCACTGGGAGCAAACCAAGAGACTGAAGCTGTTTGGGACCATCCAGAACTCCGGCCTGAAGCCCTGGGTTTGCAGAACGCGAGACTGAAAAGGGTGGGTGGAACTTGGGAGCAGGTGCACCTGCACTTGTCCTGGCTCCTAGCCTAACCTAGCCCACCAAGTCCTGAATCTCTTGGGACCTCCCTTGTGTTCCCCTTTTTTGGCATCAAGGGGTTAATGGAGGGTGAGACAAACCTGGATTGAGTCCAGCGCTGCTGTGTAACTTGGGACCATCGACCACTCTGAGCCTGGGTCTCCAGCTCTAAATGGGCACTTGACAGCCCTCTCAAAGGGTTGCCGCCCACAAGGCATCAGGAACCTCCATCTGGCCACAGGTGAACCGGGCTGCCTATGTCCTGCCTCCTCCACCAGACTGTGCCAGTCCATCTTGACCCTGGCCAGCTCGGAGGAAGCAGTGAGGGCTGCTGCACATTGACGCGGAGGCCCCAGGCCAGGGCCAAAGAGGTTCCAGGTAGGTGACACCTATAAACGATCCACTTCCAAGACTGGGGTCCTCAGGCCCAGAGCAGGGTCCCAACCGGAGAATCAACCCTGGGATGGAGAAAGAAACCATGTCAAGGATGGATGGGTGGATGGATGGATGGATGGATGGATGGATGGATGAAGTGGATGCTCTAGCCCCGTCGTATCTTCAGAGAGTACATGCTTGTTTAACTCACCCCCCTGCTCCCTCTTCCACTTTATCTGTCCTATGAGGTAGGGGTGATTATTCGCCCCACTTTACAGGCTCCGCGGAGGAAGTGTCTCTTCCCGGACCCGCTCCCACGGTGCCCCCCGTGCAGGGCCCGGCCCAGACTTCGCAGTCCTCGGTCGGTGACTGGTGGGCGTCCGGCGGGAGCGGCGCCGGCCCTTCCCGGGAAGTGCGTTCTCGGAGGCGGACCCGTCGTCTGGGCGGGGCCGGGCAAACCGCTCCCGGGCGGTGGGAGACGCGGACGCGGGCCATGGAGCCCGGGAA
Source organism: Bradypus variegatus (assembly GCA_004027775.1). Taxonomy (NCBI): domain Eukaryota; kingdom Metazoa; phylum Chordata; class Mammalia; order Pilosa; family Bradypodidae; genus Bradypus; species Bradypus variegatus. Next base: position 4,550 of record PVKY010013054.1, on the reverse strand, counting down.
CTGCCGTTACCAGTTTCGGGTCGCGCTGCTGGGGGACACGGCCGTGGGCAAGACGTCGCTGCTGCGGCGCTACGTGGCGGGCGCGCCAGGGACCCTGGGGCCGGAGCCGGGGCTCGAGTCGGTGCCCACGGTGGGCGTCGAGTTCTACAGCCGCGCGCTGCAGCTGCGGGCCGGGCCGCGCGTCAAGCTGCAGCTCTGGGACACCGCGGGCCAGGAGCGCTTTAGGTGCCTGGGTGGGGAAGGGTGGGATGGGGAGGGCTGGGGAGGGGGAAAGACCAGGAGGGCGGCTGGGGCCAGAGTTGAATGGGGCAGCGGGAGGGGTCCGGAAGGAGAGAGGGGGGACTTCCCGCTGGTGGCCAGGGCAGTGCCCATCCATCTGGCCATCCAGGGACCCCTTAGAGCTGCTAATCCAAGTGTGGCCCTAGTGGAGGTGGAGGGTTGCTGCCCTGGGTCTGGATCCTCTGGGCCACATCCCCCACACTCATTCATTCATCCTACAAATGCTGCTGGGCCCTGCCCAAGAGCCCAGACGCTCAGACCTGGGACCTGCCCTAGATGAGCAGTTAGACTTTGAGGGGAGATGGACCCAGATGTGCTGAGAAGACACACAAGAGCACAGAGAGAGAGGTGTCAAGGATATGTCAGAAAAAGGCATATTTGAATTGGGCCTTGAAGGATGAGTAGGAGTTTGCCATACGGAGAATGAGGGAACAGACTTGGAATCAGGAAAACATCAGGCATTCACCAGGAGCAGTGAGAAAAGTAGGTGAATCAAACTTGCTCCCTACCTGGGGAGCACCCAATCTCTTGGGGAGACACAGAGAACAGAGAATCAACAGGGCGGTGTGAAATGATCCATAATGGGGGGATGTGAGGCATTTGATGCCTGGATCTCAGGGGAGGACCTCCTGCCTCTGGGGGTGTCAAGAAGGCACTAAACCTCTCCCAACTTATCCCCACCCACACTAGGTGCATCACCAGGTCCTTTTACCGAAACATGGTGGGCGTCCTGCTGGTCTTTGACGTGACAAACAGGAAGTCTTTTGAACACATCCGAGACTGGCACCAGGAGGTCATGGCCACCCAGGGCCCCGACAAGGCCATCTTCCTGCTGGTTGGCCACAAGAGTGACCTGCAGAGCACCCGTTGTGTCTCAGCCCAGGAGGCGGAGGAGCTGGCCACCTCCCTGGGCATGGCCTTTGTGGAGACCTCAGCCCAAAACAACAGCAACGTGGACCTGGCCTTCGACACCCTTGCCAATGCCATCCGGCAGGCCCTGCAGCAAGGGGACATCAAGCTGGAGGAGGACTGGGGGGGTGTCCGCCCCATCCACAAGTCCCAGAGCCCTGGGCCCCCCAGCAGGAGGCAGCACCCAGGCCCATGCCAGTGTTGACTCCAGGGAGGAAGGGGTTGAAGCAGTGCCAACCTCAGACTGCTGGTGAGATGAGGAGTTGGGGGGTACGGGGAGTGTGTTAGGACCTCTCTGGAGGGCAAATGACAGGATGTATCCAAAGGGTTACTATAAACAGCACCCTAACACTGTCATGCTTTCTGGATTTTGGGCTCACTGACTCAGCCTCTTTCCAAGGAAAGTTCTAAAAGTCCGAGTGTGCAACTTCCTGTCATTGAGCCTGTTTCCTCATCTATAAAATGGCATCCACAAAAGACTCCACCACACAGGGAAGTTGTGGGCATGAATGAGAACGTGGCTGAGATGTGCTGCAAGTGTGGAATGATGGAGCTGTCATCACCATCTTTCCTTGCTTAGCTGGGGAGTGGCTCTTTCTGGCAGGGTTCCTGGGCTTGAATGCTGCAGCTGCTCAGCGTCTGGACGCTGCACAGGTGAGGACTGGTGTGGGGAATTCCAGAGTGAGTCTGGCTCAGACCCCCTTAGGTCTTCAGACAAAGAAGAGTCTGGGCATGGCATTAAGGTCCCGTGCGTCCTGTCCCAAGCTCAGGGGCTAGATCTGGGTCTAGGAGGAAGGGATGAAAATGCAAGAGGAGCTTCTGGGTCAGTCACGCACTGAACACTGATGAGCTACCAAAATCTCCACTCAGGGCTGAAGGAGCTCTTTCCCATCCCCCCATCCCCATCTTTTGTAGGGAGTTGGGGGAGAGAGGAGGTTTTAAAGGCCTGGCCCTCTTGCCCCAACTCTGTACAACTCCGAAAGGTCAAACCCAACTTCATTGCTCTCTATGGGTTTGGCTGAGGCCACTGTCGTGACAATATTACAGCATAAATTCTTCCTTTGGCCAATCCTGTTTCCTCCCCTTCCTACCCCAAGGATAGGTATTGATCTCATAAATACTCCCTGATAAATGTCTGCACACTAATCTCCGTCTAAGAACCTGCTTCCAACATGCAACAGGAATGCTAGGCAGAGAATGTCGTGGGAGCAAACAGGGAAGGCTTCATGGAGAAGGTGGTGAGGAAACTCTCAACAGGTGCAGGATATGTGCCATGGGCATGGACAGGGAATAAGCAGTTGCCACAGCAGAAAGAGCACAATCACTTAACTCACTTGTGACCTTGGGCCAGTTACTTTGCCTCCTTGAGCCTCAATTTCCCACTCAGTAAAATGTGGCTGATAATACCTCCCTCCTAAGTTTTAGTGTGAGTTTCTGAGCTTCCTCCCTGTGGTGACGGCTGGAGTGGGTCTCCCTGTGCCTCCTTTGGCCCTGCCTCCTCTTTATAAAACACCATCCCTCACCCCTATGACAACCTGGCGAGGTTGGCACAATTATCCCCATTTCAGAGAGGTTTTGGAAAGCTGGAACCCGGAGAGGGAAATGATTTGCTTTATGACACATTTTCATTTCTTCATCAAACATTTTTAATGAACTTCTATTCAGTTCTAGGCTCTGAGGATGCAGGAAGTAGGAACTGACCCTCTCAACTCCTAAAAATCGAAGTTGTAAGTTGGTGACCCAATCTGAGGCCTGGCCTCTCCCAAGGCAGGGTCCACCGCCAGGGAAGAGATAATGCCTGTTGGCTCTTCCCAGAGGCTGCCTTCTTAGAGCACTGCGCAGCCCGGAGTCACTCCTTTCTCTAACAATAATAATTACTTCTCATCCTTTTACTACCTTAGTGACCTTGGGTAAGTCACTTAAAGTCTCTCAGCCACAGTTTCCCTTCTATAAAATGGAGATAATGTTTCCTGCCTCGCAGGTTGTTGTGAGGATTATGTGGACACCACCGCATGTAGGGGCTCACACACTGAGCTATTTCTGTTGCTGGTGGTTTGTACTAGCCCCTCAGCCACCCTGTGAGGTCTGGCTGAGCTGGTCATTTTGCAGATAGGGACAGTGAACCCAGGCTGGGCTCCTGGCTCAGGGGCCCAGACCTCTCCCTCATGCCTTAGGGATCTGATGCCATCCACCAAGCCCCCTCTCCTCAAGGGGACTCTTAGTGGTTTTGATGGGGGTGTCAGGACAAGCAGCCCAGCCCTGCCCCCTGGATGGAGACAAGGGTCTGAAAACAGGGTGGAGAGAGGGGACAAGGCTGAGAGGGGCAAAGTGGAGAGCTGGAGCCTCCCCTCCCACCACAGTTCAGAACCAGGCCTTAACTACCCTGCCTCCTCTACTACATTACCCAGCTGCCAAAAATAGGGCAGCCTTTGCAGTTAAACCTGGGTTTGAATCTCAGCCCCACTGTGTACTAGCTGTGGAACCCTGAGCAACTCACTTCCTCTCTCTGAGCCTCAGGTTGACTTATCTGTAAAATGGGGATAAGAATACCTAACCCACAGGGTTTTCAAAAGAATTAAATGAGAAATCAAAGGTGGTGATTGTCATACAGTAGTTCAAAAAATGGAAATCTTTTCCCCTTCCCCTGAGGGTTTTGCTATTAACCACTATAATGGAACAGAGACTACCAAAGTAACCACTTGGGGAATAAACAAGAATTCCAGATGCTAACAAAGTTCTGACCCCCTTCTGCAGATGTGGACTGGGCCCTGCTTTCTCACGAAGGGCAAAGTTCTGGAGTCGTCCCTTAGGTCTTGCCCTAAGCATGCAAACTCCCTCTCCAATATGGGACACTGGCCTGCTGCACAGCTCCCTTGCCTCCAGGTCTTTGTTGGAACTGCTTCCTGCCTCCAGTCCTTTGCATGAGTTGCTTCCTCTCTTAAACATGCCATCCTCCCACCTCGTCATTGTTCGGTTTGTAAACCTTGCAACCCAGGCTTGAATCGATCCCCTCTGTCCCTTAGAAGGAACAGAGAGTCAAGGTCTGCCACCCATGCGACCCTTCCTGAAGGGCTTGCAGGCTCCAGGATCCACTGACACCTAGTGGGTAAAGAGGAAGGACCCACCCTGTCCAGACTCGGCTGGAATCCAGCTGAGAATGCTTTCTACCTCACACACGGTTGATGGAGGTTATATATGATGTGTTAAGTGTCCAATAAACATTGGTTCCTTCACTAATAAGCCCCCAGTGCACATGTACAGCAGCCTCCAAGGCACTGGCCCTGGACCAATGCTCCATGTACCCGCGTGAAAAGCCAGGATGAAGCCCACCAAACCTCTTAGTGTGAGGCCGCCCACCTCCC
>PVKY010013053.1:0-11192 GCA_004027775.1 Bradypus variegatus | reverse complement strand
CTGCTCCCAGGAGTTTTCACAGGTCACTCCCAAGACTGATCTTCCTTTATTTTCCCCGTTCCTTATCTTTCAGGTCTTCCTGAAATGCCATCTCCTCAGAGGCTTTCCCTGATGAAGCACCTTCTCTACAGTAAGTCCCCACTTCCTTTCTTCATTTCCTAACTGGTATCAGACTAAGTTGTGTCTGTTTACGTGTGTTCTGTCCACACCCTCACAGTGTGGCAGCCTCCCTGTGAGCAGCATTGGCTGCAGCCTGTAGCACTGCCCTGGCCGAGCACCAGGTCCACGTGGATTTCTTGAATCAGTGAACCTCACTGATTCTTTCACCACTGACACTTGCTCCCATTTAGATGTCTTTTTGTTTCCTCGGAGTTATACCCTAATCTTGCTAGATTTTGAGCTCTCCCAGAGAAGCAAAAAAGACATCTTAATTCTGCTTTTTAGCCTGTAATATCTGGAATCTTACAGATACTCAATAATCAATGGGTCTCAAACTTCAGAGTGTTTGCTTCCCCCACAGATTGTGCCTCAGTAAGTGTACAGTGGGGCTCAATTACTTAGGAACACCAGTTATTTTCACAAGGTGGATCTTGAGAAAAACCAGTAGAGAGACTTCTTGTTGCCATCAAGGGTGACTCCTTCTCTGAGAAAGACCTCTTAGTTCTTTCCAAGTAATCGAAGAGGCTGACATTTCAGCACACCGAGATCTGGAATGTAAAGGGTTATTGCATCCCTTTTTCCACAGTGCAATGCTTTGCCACTTTTGGATATTACCATACTGCTTGTGTGGTTTTGGTCCTCTGCTTGTGAGACAAACTCCTTGTTTATAGAACTGAATGTTTAGATTTTTTAGGGGATTGTTTTAGTTTCCTAGGCTGCTTAAAGCAGATACCATGAAATGGGTTGGCTTACACAATGGGAATTTATTAGTTTAGAGTTTGAGGCTGAGGAAATTTCCAAATCAAGGCATCACCACGGTGATGCTTCCCGAAGACTGGCTGCCAGCACCTCTACACACTGCAAGGCACATGGTGGCATTTGCTGGTCTCCCTTCTTCTCTTTCAGGTTTCTTTGATTTCAGCTTCTTGCTTCTGTGCCTCTCTCTCTCTCTCTTATGTTTATTAAGGACTCCAGTTATAGGATTAAGACCCATCCTGAAGGAGGTGGGTCACATCTTAACTGAAGTAGCCTAATCAAAAGATCCTACTCACAATGGGTTCACACCCACAGGAATGGATTACATTTAAGAACATGTTTTTTCTGGGGTACATACAGCTTCAAATCACCACAGGGCAGACAAAAATAGATAAAATACAAAAATGTAGATAATGCAGTATTCATATGCAACTGGGTGACTGCTTTAAAGAGGAAAGTGTTCCTTTCTTGTCTGTTGTGTTCCTCACAACCTCTTTTAAGGAAGAAATGATTCCTGATAATGAAGCTAACCATAACCCTGTTATCTCCTTTTAGGTTGGTTTTCCTCTCTGCTTTTTAATGGGTATATGAAACAGTAAGGTGTCACAATTTTTGGGCAAATAATCTAAGTGAAAACTTTGCAAGTAATAGATGTTCCATTTGTTCCAATAATCTTCCTGAGAAAGATGGAAATTAATCTTGGTGAGACTTAAAAAGAATAATTAACAGTCACATTTTGAGAGTTTTAATTTTTCCCCAAATTAAGAGATTTAAAGCAGTTTCCTAGAACAACACTGCAATAAATATTTCTTGAATAAATAATTTTGGCAATTAAACCTTGAAAAATAAAAACTTCTGGATTCTTAACTGGCAAAAGGGGAATAGCAAGAGGAAAAAAACAGAAGAAAACCCAGTTGGTTTGTGTTTATCAGTAGGAAATGAATCAGATTAGGCAAGGTACAACATTAATTTCATCAGTACAGATCTGGAAAAAAGCCAGACCACTGGGAAAACTGTCCTCACAAACAGGAACTGCCTCTATTTAAAAGTGTGACACAAAGTTCAGGATCTTGTTTGCAAGCAACAGAAACCAACTCTGGTGAATTCACTCAGAAAAGAAATCTCCTGGAAGGGTATCAGCTAGCTCAAAGAATCAATGCAAAGCCTGGGGAAGGATAGGCAGCAAGGAGGCCAGACAGCAGGGCCTGCAACCAACGTCTGCTCCAGCAAGTCTAGTTAGGGAACCTGTGATGACCACATTTCCTTGGCTGCTTTCTCACTACCGCTGTTGGGCTGTCACTGCCACTATTATCAGGGGCTGGGAAGTGGGAGACTCCAAAACCCACTTCAACTCCTGTTGCCCCAAATGGGAAGATTGTTTGGATGTTGTTCCACCTAAAACAAACGAAACAGAACAAACAAAACCAGAAGAGAAGTAGTTCAGCTTCCCAGTTTCATTCTCATTCCCATGTTCTTGTCCTTTTCAGATATCCAGTCTTCTCCTGTTTTCTCTTTTCTCTTTCAATTATCTTGAACAAACAAAACAAAACAAAACAAAAAACAAACCACTTCTATGGAAAGTTTTATAAGTATGTTCCCAGAAAACTGTCAATGACTCTAATAGTTAAAATTAGTTTACTAATTTATTAGGTGGAAAATACTATCTCAGCATTGTTTTTGTGTGTATTTATCTTATTATTCTTAAGGTTGGTCATTTGTCCTCCATTTATATTTCTTTGGGGGATAATTTTCTACTTTCATCCATTGCCCATTTGTCAAGTGGGCTCTTGATATTTTTCCTATGCTCTCTGCAATATTATTTGTATTTAATAGGACAAAAGTTTCCTTACAAGGAGTGAAGCTGAAATGGTGGAGCTTCAGGTTGTGAAACACAAGGACAATGCAGTGATTGTGCTATGAGATGCAAAAAACATCACCTAAATTCAAGAACCTCCAATTTTGGAGGCCAGTAAAGGCAAGTATTATATTTTGAATGGACCTAGTTCAAGAAAAGTCTGGACGGCTGTTCCACAGGGGATTACTTATTAAAGGGTTTGATTCAACATGTCTCCTCCTTTGTTTAGACCTCAGGGTAATGTCACAATCAGCTGCACCCTGTCAGATAAATGACTTCATTTTCAGTACATTTGCAGTAGAATTGTAGAGAAAGACTTAAGAAGGTATCCTACCCTGAAAAGCATCCAATCTGACTTCTGATATTTTGAATAAATGGATAAGGGCTTTTAGCACTGGTAGTCCCCCTTCTCCCCACCAACCTACTACCCATACTTGCAGAATTAGAGGCATTGCATTGTGCTGTCAATGATTAATGGGGTTTTTCCTCTCTTTTTAAAAAACAGAGCACATTCATTCAACAAATAACTGAGATCCTACTAGATGCTCAGGACACACCTGTGAACAAAACAGAGATTCCTGTTTCTACATTCTAACGTTAGTGATGGGATGAGGGGAAAGACTGTGAAGTAAAAGAAAAACAAGTGTTCATCTCATAAAAAGAAAATAAGGAACTTCTAGTTGAGTTGGTAAACTGAATTGAGAGAATCCAGCGTTAAATACATAATCAGGGCTCAAGAATACATTTACCGATTGACAAAGGACTGGTTGCTAATTACAACTTTGAAATCCTTTGACAGCTTTTAAGGTGGTTTACGTCCCTGAAAATCAAAGCAGTAAACGGTATCAAGCTCTAAGAAACATACTGACCGTCAGAGAAGTATTAATAGAAAATGCGCCACTGCTATTATTTGAAATTCTATCCCAATCCAAGTTGGTTTGCCTTTTTATAATCTGATTTATAATTCTGGCAGGCCAAGCTGTGCTTCGGCTGGCTTAAATGCCCGTACAGGCTGAAAGCTTGACTGCCTAAGTGCTCTTATTTTTATGCCTAGGCCCATGCTCCAAAATCGCTAAGGTAACGTTTTAACAAACAGGGAAAAAAAGCAACCTACGACGCCAACCACCGACCCAGCCTGAGCACTTTGGAAGTCCGGAGGGGTGAACGCCCGTCAGGCAGCGCTGAGGTGCTCAGATGCAGTTCAGAAAACGGATTTACATCGTGGCCATTTTTGTATTCTCGAAGCCCGTATGGCGCATTTTAATTCAAATCAAAGGAGGCATTTCCTCGTCTCCCGTTACGCTTCCAAAAAACAAACATTGCGCCGACCCCGCTTAGGGAGACGCGGGCCGGGGCCACAACGCCGCCTCCGCGCGGGGTTGTCTTTTTGTTTGGCCCGGCTTGAGTGGACTCAACGCAGGAGAAACTAGGACGACAGTGAAGTCCGGAAAGTGCCTCCAAACACAGGCCCCAACGGCCTTGCTGGACCACCGCCCCACACCGAGGTCATGTGGAGAAAGGGGGGTCCAAAAGGCGGTGCCAGCCCATCATCACGCGAGACTAGCCGCGCGACTTCCCAGAAAGCCTCGGGAAACAACTCCCCAGGTGCCAGGGAGCCGGTCAAGGGGCGGGACAGTGGGCGGAGTCCGCCTATATATTTAGCGGCATCGGAGGCCACGCCCTCAGGCGGAAGTGACGGACCAAGCTAACGCGTCGAAGGTTCTTCTATGGTTTTCCTCCTGTTCTTGAGTCGGGAAATGGCCGCTGTGTAGTTACAACGAAGCTGAGGCCTCGGAGCGTTTCCCCGGCGTATCAGGTAGACCTCGCGCGGCATCAGATCACTGAAGTTGCAGTAAATATCGAGGACGGGTGAACATTGTTGACTCTTGTGTGGGTGGTGACGGGCTGGCGGCGAGTACGTTCCGCTGTTATTTATGCGGTTCACAGTCGGTTTCCCTCAGGTTTTTGAGGCGCTACGCGGGAAGGTGGGGGGCTGGGGTGAGCCGTGCGAACGGTACGTGCAGCCGCGAACCTGGCTTGAGCCCCGAAGCCCGCGCGGTCAGCCTGTGCGCTTGCGCACGTCTCCTTCCTTCCGCCCTTCCCCCATTGCCACGGCTCGGATCCCCGCGCCCGCGCGCCCGCGCGCCCGCCTGCCGCTCGCGTCCCCCTCCCCCGACGCCCTCCCTGCGCACGCGCGCCCCTCCGCCCCGCTCGCCCCGCCCGCCCCGCTCGCGGCCGCCGGCGGCGCAACTTGTGTCCGCCTCGCATTGGCTGCAGTCGCGACCGTTCTCCGTGTCCTTCGCTTGGATGAGGCCTGCTTGGGGCGTTGAAAAGCAGAGGCCTTTCAAACTCCTCCCCAGTTTCAGGCCGTCGTCTGCATTTTGTTTTTCTACGCGGTCTTAGGGCCCTGGTGCTGTGGGGGAGTTTTCTCCGGTGTTGATCTTCTTGGGTCCTTCTTGGCAACCCACTCTTTGGAAGCGAACGTGCCCTCCCGATTCGGAGGTTGGTGTGTGTGTGTTAGCGTGGGACCGGGTCTTAGCTGATGGGTCTGGGGGCGGCCCGCGCACAACCAAGGCCTGTCCTCGGCGTGTGATTCAAGCCCATTACCTCGTGTCACAAGTGTTAAATGGGTGGCAATTGAGGTTAGGGACCTTACTCTCGTTGAAATACATAAATTCGGTTTATTTATTTTCAAGATTATTTTCTTAAGGATCAAGCAGTAATACCTGCAACTACTTTTTACACCAAATCTTTATTTTAGAGTTTTAGGATTGAAAAAGTTAAGACTAAAGCTGAAAGCAAATGTGGCCAAAAGCAGTTTAAAAAAGTGAGCTACTTCAAACTTATATCCCACTGCAGCAGCGATTTTTAAATTTTGGGTGGGGGTTTTAAAAAGGCGAAACGAAAAGTTTGTCGTCCGTTATGCGAATTCTCATTCTAATTGGACTCTTAATTGGAATGGTTGGGGTATCTTTGGACAGTAAACAACCTTTTACACAGAAAGAACAGCTGGAAGTTTATTTGCGTTTTTTGTGACCCCAGCCAATTCAGGATAAATAATTTGATGGGAGAGATCAAATGGTTTCCTGCTGATGGCTTGTAACATTTTGTTTTGACCTTTACATTGTGGTGAGCACTGGAATCCCCCTTAAGTCTGATGATTAAGAAAATGATGATAGAGGAGACATTTAGGTAGAGTCCTTTCTTGACTTGGAAGAACAACAGTATTTTGGAACTTCGAGACAGACCTATATAAAAAGTACTTAGTTTTTGATAGGCTCCTGTTTATTTGAATTTATTGCAAGTCTTAGCTAGGTAGTAAGATGTACTAGATTGATTCTGTGATGAGATGGCTTGTAGAAATGGAGGTCTTTTCAGGTCTACAGAACATTGGATTGGGAGATTCTAGAAACTATCATTGGAAATCATTATTGAACACTAGCTGGATTCTGGGTAATCTTATAATGATTTGTTAACAAAGAAGTAGATGAGGGAATCAAGAAGACCTAACATCTGAGTAGATGTGTAAATGTTTAGGCTATGCTTGTGGGATATGAATTGGTTTTTCACATCCAGCTTCTTAAGCAACGGTCATTAGTGTTATATCAGAGGCGTAAACGTTTAATATTTTCTTTGACTATTCTCAAGATTAAAAAAACAACCAATCTTCAGATAGTAGGTAATACTAGTGTACATTTGTGCGATGTTTTGGGTTTTAAAACTGGTTTAAAATACTTTCATTTTTCTTGATCCTTGAATAAAATTCTGAAGGAATGGCTAGTTTGCTGCTTTGTGTGTTTATTTATTTATTTATGGAAGCCCAAAACTTAGAAAACTTGTTTAAGGCCAAATAAATCAGGGAGTGGCACTACGTGGTCTAGAATGCAGATATTCTGGGTACTCAAGTTCAGTGCTCCTTTTCACAGAGTGAGAACAAGCTGGATTATAAAACAAAAATTTTTTTTCTTATTTTTTAACTTTTAATTATGGAAAATCTCAGAGAAAAGTAGAATAGTTTGGTGAACTCACATTTTCTCATCATCTAGGATTAGTAATTATCAGTTAACCAATTTTGTTTAATCTTAATTGTCTACTTTTTTTCCTGAAGTATTTTAAAGCAAAATTCCAGACATTTTGTTATTAAGCATTTCTTGGACTTTTATATAATGTTAATAAATGTTATAGCAGAAATATTAAGAGTAATCTTATGTAAAAGAATCATTTGGAGCAAAATTTGAGCTAACAATTATTGAGTGCATACTGCCTGCCAGACATTAAGCTATTTACTACATTCATTAATTCATTTATCCTTAAACCTGTGAGTAAAGTAGTACTCAGGAATTTGAACCTCAGGAAATTGAAGCTAAAAGAGATTAATGTAACTTGTCCAGTGTTGGACAGCTAATTAATGGTCGAGCCAGGAGGTGAACTTAGCCTACTGGAGTAGTAGTCAAAGAATATTATCTTAAGGATTATTACTATTTAAAATGGCAATAATTTGATCACAAAAATCTGGAGCCAGAACTCCCTGAATCTGCTATGTGTGAAACGGTAACCTAAAGAGTCTTTTGAGGCTTCATCTTGGGTATTTTGTTGAGTCCAGTTTTCTTTGCTCTTGGCATCACTTGTGTTTTCTCTGTTACATATTTTTCCATGAGATAGGTTATGTTAAGATACTTTAATTTATTATTTTTTTAAATCCTTGATCTATTTACCTTGTATTCCTCAACAGTTGGTGAATCAGTTGGATAATGATGCATAAGATGATGTATTCCCTATATTCGTTTACCAAGTAGAATCTGTTAATGAGTGATCTTGGTTGTAATAAAGGGAAGAATATTTGGCATTTTGAATTCTGTATTTGAGTTGTGGCCACATCAGGCCCCTGTTAAGAGTATTGTAGAGAGTTGCACAGTTGGAATGAGGAGACCACAGTCAAGTTTTGGTTTAAACAAGGCTCAAACACATTTTTTTCCTCCCCCAAATTCTCCCTTTACCTAGACTTCTCCAACTCATCAAAGCATTGATCATTTTGCAGTCAGATGCTTGAGCTCAAAACTCTGCTCACATCCCCAACAATCTATGAGCAAGTCCTGTTAACATCACTTTCCAAACCAGATCCTGGATTTGCCTCTTTTTTTCCACCTTTGATGCTACCACCTTATCCAGGCAACCATTATATTTAACTTCAACCTTCTAATTTGTTTTCCTGCTTTCCTTTTTGCGTGTTGTCCATCCTCAACAACAGCAGTCATCTTCGTAAAATGTCAGTCACACCCTACAGGGGCTTCCTACTGCAGTTAGAATGAAGTCTAGACTCCTTACTCTGGCCTACTGGTTGTTTTCTGACTGGGTCCATTGCTACCTCTTCCACGTTGTCCCAACCCCCAGTTCCTTGGTCACATTCCCTCAGCCTTATTGACCTTTCTGCCAGTTTGTTTTTGTCCTTTGCCTAGAATGGCACCTTCCCCCTTTGGTTCTTTGTGAGGACCCTTATCCTTAGCTTAAATGTTAACTCCTTAAAGATCCAAGGACTCATCTAAGCAGTCTGTTCCCACCTCTTCCTCACACAGAGCCTTATGTTTTTACCCCCTCTCCTATCATGGTGCTTGTCACTATTTGCTATTTTTTTGTTTGTTTTCTCTCTTCCCCCTACTAGAACATGCACTCCATGGTAGTAGGGAGCTTATTTCTCACTTAAATGCTCTATTCCCAATACTAGAATATTAGTGCCTACCATGTAATGAGCACACAGTAAACGCATGTGTAGTAACACACTGAGTTGTTCATTATTTGAAAGATGGGTTAGTATGTGGCTCATGGGAGGACACCTAGCATGGTTCTTGGTTCTTGGCATATGGTTGGTATTTAGCTGTTTATATGATTTGTTGCTGATTTCTGTTCCTCTCCATTTTGGGGAGGGCAGGAACCTCTTACACAGTCATGCCTCCCAAGACACCTAGCCCAGTTTGTTTTGTACGTAGATTTTCAGTTTTGTTTTTTTAATTAGCTGAGCCAGTCACAGTCTTTGATAATGACTGTTGCATGTCACTTCACATATGATCATTTGCATTCTTCATGAGGACACCTGAATGGAATATATTTTTAACTGGTGAACATGAATACATATCTACTAGTCTAAAAGCCTTCAGCCCCATCTCTGTCAGTTTGCTATTTCTAGTATCTATTTTCTTGGAACTTCAAAGAAGCTTGGCTTGGAAGGAGTAGGGACTTGGCAGTTGGTTCTTTGGATATATAGGAAGTAAAATGAACCTTTTAGAATTGTTTGGGGGATGTGTTAGCCAAAGTGGGCCTTGTACTGCTGCCAGCAGTAAATCAGTAGTATTGAACTTGTAGGTCAGAATGGAGTTCCTAAGACACCAGTCAAGAGTGCCCACTTAAGGATTTTGATATTTTTAAAACTAAAGGAGTATGCTTGTAGAATTCATTTGGTTTCTTTACCCAAGTCTATCTGGTCTTTTGTTTTTCATACGTTTTGTTACAGTGTGTTTCCCTTAATTACTAGGTCTCTAATCTTCCACCTTAGCTTGAACTTCACATCTCTACTTAAATCTCCCAACATATAGGGCCATAACTATTTAGGGGCCCCATCCTTAAATCGCGTAATTTCTTTTACTTTGCATTTTCAGTCTTACTGCCATTTTTTTTATTTGACCGGTTACTTTCTAAGATTCATAGATTTTCATATGTATATTGTTTCATTCAAGTAGGCTTGTAAGTTCCTTGAATGTAGGCATGTATTAATCTTAAATTTGTTTAGTTTCTTTTCTGTTACCCTGATGATTTTTGACCCCATTTTACACATAATTGGTAATTACTGAACAGTATTCACAAGGCAGAACTTTTCAGTATTGATAACTTTAATGTACAAAATTGAAATTTGCTCAGTAATGGTAAATTAGTCTTGGATCAAGTATTGGCTTCCAATAAATGTTTCATTTGCTATTCTCTTATTTGAATGCCTGTATATGTATCAAAGTGGTTTAGGCACAGAGTTTAGAGTTACTGTGGTGGCTGCTTGTGAATTAAAAAAATCTGTTCAGCTGAAACTAAGCTATTATGAAAGGAAATGCCAGAGGACTAAGTAGCAGAGCATTAAATAAAAAAGTTATACATTATAACTTATGAACACTAATTACAAAGTGTATGCAATGTTTTGATATACTGAGGTGGCTGGCATGTTAGTCACTTTGGAATTTTCTGATAGGGTGACAGCATTATTTTTTGGTTTTCTAAAGTCTAAGTTGCCAAAATTAGAATTCAGCTTTTATATAAAGGTTAAGGTGCTGTCAGTTTCATGATTAAAAAAAAAAACGATTGTGTTCCTTAGGCTTTTATAGTTAAAGGTTAGGAAATCTCCCTAGCTTCTTATAAATCATAAGTGCCTTTATTCGAGTTTATTGCAGTGCCCCATATGCTTTGTAAACAGTGGATATTTAATTTACCATAAATCATACTTTCTTATCTTTGCTAGGACTTTGAATTTAGAGTTTAGTTTCTCAGAACATTGTCTCCAGGAAGGATTTGACAGTATCTCAAAGACTTCGCTGGACTATTCAGTTCTTTGTAAAGCCCAAGGTAAATAACATTCATTTTTCTTGTTTTCTTTTTCAGCCTATTTGAGAAAATGTAATTACTGACCTGATGATTCAAATTAAATGACCAAAAATGAGTGGTCTAAATGTTTTTTGTTTTGTTTTGATTTGTTTTGGTGGCCTAGGTGAAGTAAGCCAGATTTTAAAGGTTAGTTTTTGGAAAGTGTCTCATTTCTCCTGCTTTTAGGTCCTGTGTCTCCTTCTTCTATTTCTATAAATGCATCTATTAAATGACTTAGAACATACTTGGCTGCTTAAAAAAAAAATCCAAGTTCTGGATAACTAAATGACTATTTAGTCAATAGTTATTCAACACCCATTTTGCCCATATACTACAAACTGTGCTATATATCTTTGGAATATATCAGTGAACAAAAAAAGATAAAAGGTACTGTCTGAGTTTTCAGTCTCATGAATGGTTTATAGTTTCTAATTCCATGTGTAATATTACTCAGGTAATGTTGTCAAAAGTACCTGATTGGGTGGCCTGCAATCTTGAGAGTTTGTTATCTTAACCAAGAATCTCTTAAAGTCTTCATTTTTTTATTCCATCCCAACCAAGGTATTCTGGACTGGAGAAACCTAGAAAATTCCTGAATTGCCTACCAGGAATTACCTTAAAAAAGACTTAAGACCTAAGTTAAAACAAGAAATTCTAGCCATATAGATATATGCATTGTTAAGCCTCTTTAACTCTTAACTTGCAAGTGTTTCTTTTACTTACTGGTTAGTTAATAGTGAAAAGGACTTTTTCCATTTTGCTGGGTCTCTAAAATCATTTGCAGCCCTGGTTTTTTTTTTTTTTT
>PVKY010013052.1:0-11194 GCA_004027775.1 Bradypus variegatus | reverse complement strand
GCTAGAGCCCAGACAGTGGCAGCTAGCCTGCAGTGAGCCCTGTTACATACAAAGCAATGTCTGAGCTCTTTACAAGTAGTATCTTATGTAGTCCTCCCAATGGCCCTATATCTCCACTTGACAGATGGGTAAACTGAGATCCAGGCAGGTAAGTAAGCTGCCTCAGGAGAGCATCCAGATGCTGCCAGAGTCGCAGGGAAGCCTCCGTCCTTCATTCCCTCCCGGCCTCTGGCCCCATCTGGGAGTTACAGGTGCCAGGTCCTAATCCAGGCCCCACTGTTAACTTTCTGTGTCACCTTAGGCAAGCCAGGGCCCCTCTTTAGACCTCCGTTTTCCCATTTGTAAAACAAGGAGGGTAGCACTAGATGATCCCTAAGATTTTTCTCACAGCTTAGACATGGTGAACTCTCTGAGTCAGCTGGAAACTCTGCTGGAGGCAAGAACCCAGGGCTGTGGAGAACAGCAAGTACAGAGGAGGAAGGAAAGTGTCAGACCTTGAAGTGTACGTGTGTTCTGAATTTCTGCTCACAGGTACCCATAGATTTTTCAGGCATAAATACGGTTTTCAAAACGAACACAACAAATACAGGTTTGTCTCACTTTATACAATCATTCTCTCAAGTCCTTGTGCAATTGATTTACACTCTAAATACTGTAAGAAACTTGCTGTATGGTATAGCCCTATTAATCTGTAGAGTACTTGTGATCTGCCAAAGCGCCTCTATGCCTACGGGTCACCAAAGCAAAGCTTAGAATTCCCATTGCTCAGATGCATAGACTGAGGCCCAGAGAAGTGAAACAGCTTGACCAAGGCAGGGGTCAGGTCTTCAGGGCTCAGATCTCACTCACCACTGTCCAGGGCACTGCTTCCCCTGTGGGGTCACTTAACACAAGCTCACCTATCCACAAGAAGCCATGTCTCTTTGGTATTTGACCAAAGATCTTTGGGGCCTCTTGCTCAACTCACTCTCTGTCTTGCTATTTGTGTCATGGTCCTTTTGTCCCCTAGCAGGGGAGGGACGTCCACGCTGAGAGCAGCTTCCAGCTGGGCCTGCCAGTCAGAGGACACTCTATCCATCATGTTGAACGACGACCTTTGGTTTTCCTGGAGAGAGGAAGCCTGAGGGCAAGTGACAAATGGCCTTGCCTTCTGAGAGTTATTACCAAAAATCAGGGACCAGCTTCTGGGATCTGCTAAAGGATGAAGTCAAGGAAAGACACTTCTGCTGCAGCAGGAGGAGGCCTGTTAGCTACTCACTTGTTCATTCACTCAATAAAACTTCATTGAATACCTACTATGTGCCAGGCTCTGTGTATTAACTGAGGAAAATGCACCCACATTACCTTCCTGGAACTAACAGTCCAGCAGCACAGAGAGAAAATAAGCAAATCAAGACTTGTATTCTGGCCTTTGCTCCAAGGTGGCCTCCTCAGAGCCTTCTTGGCCCACCCTTTCTGAGTTCTACCTTCCATGCCCTTGGGTTTATTTTTTCTTTATAGCACTTACTCTATCTGACATTCTATAATCACTATTTGCTGCTGTATCCCCAGTGCCTAGAACAGTCTGGCATATAGTAGACTCGCAACAAGCATTTGTGAAATGAATGAACAAGTTAACAAGTAAATATATAATGATACATTGCAGTAAAAGTATAAAGGTGCAAACAAGAGACAGAAAGCAATGAGAGGGTCTTCCTTTCAGTTGGGAGGTCATGGAAGGCATCTCTGAGGAGGTGACATTTACCCTGAATGCTGAAGATGCGGAAGAAGCAGCCGCGGGAAGAGCAGGAGGTAGAAGGGTCTTCAGGGTAGAATAAACCCCAAGCAAACTTCCTGAGGTGGGGCAGGGCCTGGCAGTGTCCAGGCACTGGAGGGGGCAGCAACACTGGGACACTGTAAGGGAAACGTGGCTCTAGATGAGGTGACCTTGACTGGGAATTGGGATTTTATTTTAAGAGCAATGGAAAGTGCTCGAAGTATTCTATTGACTTGATGAATATAACAAAACAGGACTTTCCTGTGGGCAGGACTTGCATCCCTGGACCAGGAGGGAGATGTCCCTTCTCTGCAGTCACCCCATCCTGGGTAGCCCAATGTTTCCCAGCCTGGAAGAGGGAGAGTGAGCCCCTCCAGCCTTCAGATTTACTCAGAACACTGCCCAGAGCCAAAGAGAGCCTCTCCCCTTTTCCTCTACGCCAGACAAGAGACAGCTGGGGTTGGGGGAGTGGGGGCGGCTCAGCACGTTTTAGCAGCCAAGTGATTCAGAAAACGTGCTGACAGTTGTACACAAACTGAGAGCTCATAAATTACCGTGCCACCCTTTAGGAGAGGCGGCGGCCTCACTCAACATAGTCCCCCTTATTGTTATTTATGTCTCTAGGTTTCATGCAATGACTCCTGGAGCCTGTCTTACCCATCACGAACTGTGGTGACACATTTGCCAGAAACTGGAGCAGCAAGAGGGCGGATCAGGGCACTGGCAGGTCACCCTGTGCAGCCGAGGACCAAGGGGAATTCTGGGGTGGGGGGCAGTGGGGGCCACTCCAGGAGCTGATTGTCTAATCACTTACCCAGCCAGGAACACGACCAGCTCAGGAGCAAACAGGTCAGGGTTAATGGCCCTTAGGGCTTCTGATGATCACGGGCGTGGCATGCAGCAGCAGGCAGCTTCATGACACGGCACATCCACAATTTATGCTTCCAGAACATCCCCTGAGCTGCTACAGGCCTGGGACCTCAGCGGGAACCTAATGAGCTCCGCTTGGCAGATGGCCCAGGCCTCAGGCCTCCACATTCCGTCCGAGGGGAGCCCAGCCTCCTCCATGTGGGAGTCACCCTGTAAGTCCCCAACAGGGTTCCTCCATCTCCCGAATCCCCCCTTGTACATTAAGGCTCAGATGAAGCCTTAACGGAAGGCTTAGAGAAGCTTTCACCAACCATCCCGTTCCCCACCTTATTCGAAATGAACCCTGCCTGCTGCTTCCTGTGTGGCAGGCGGTTGCTTACCCATCAGGCCCCGAGCCTCGGAATCACACAGACCTGGGTTTGAATCCCAGCTCTGCCTCTTACCCCCTGTGTGACCTCCGGCATGTCACTTCACCCTCTGAGGCTTCGCTGCCTCATTTCACCTATAAAGCGGGGCTTCTATGTGCCTTATGGAGTATCGTCAGCAAAAGTACTGCATGCAGTGACTGGCAAGCTGCAGGTGCTCAGTACCACTCCACAAAATCTTCAAGAGAATGTGGAGATAAATAATGAAAACACAAAGTCATCAGATCAAGGCATCACGTCACGTCCAAGGGTTAACTCATTAGCTTAATTATTAGGGGGCTAAATGTAGGTCAGTATAATTGTCACCTGGCTGTCATTGCCTTCAGGGAAGGGATTTGGTTTACGCTCCCCTAGAAGCAGTCTCAGAGACACCGAGAGTGCGCAAACTGCTTGTATGAGAGGTGATTCCAGGAAGCATGGGTCAGGGAAAAGGGGAGCAAGACAGGGGAGGGAAGAAAGATGACAGTGCAACTGGAGCTTAATTTCACTGGGGATCTCTCAGGGATGATGAAGAACATTGCCTCAGAGGTGTCCAAATCAGGGAGAGAGGAAGGTAGTGTCCATTCACTTCTGTGGTCCCAGGTGAGGGCTGCTTGTGAGGGGGGGGCATTCATTCCCTGGCACTTCCTGGGTGCTTGTACCTGTGCCCATCGCCAGAAAAATAGCCTCAGGCAGAGTCGGAGGCGTTTCCAAAGCAGACTTTGGCTGTATAGGAGGGTGCAGAGGAGGAGGCTGAGGTTTCTAGAGCATCTCTGTCAGGGACCCAGTCTGTTCTGCTGCCTAGCACGTTCCTTGGTATGTTTTAAGGGTTCGATATTAATATTTTTTGATTCAGTGAATAATTCATCAACAAACTCTATAAGAAACTGTTAGAGGAGGGAGGAGGATAACAAGATGGCACAGTTCCTGCCCTCAGGGCCACATGACCGGGAAGTGGAGGTGGAAGTGGCACAATGACACATAAAGACAAAGGATAAATCTGACTAAAAGTCAAGGTGAGGTGAAGACATACCACGTACTTGAGGTGTGCAGAAGAGGAGGGGCACCAGGGCTGGGCGGGATTTAAGAGGTAGGTTCCACTTCCTAGGCCTGAAGGATAAGTCCTCTCAGCCGTAAAGGGGAGGTGTGGGGAGGCCGGGGAGAGAGCGTCAGCATGGCAGGGAGGGGGCAGGCACGGCACAAGTGTGTTGGGAAATAGTGGGTAGGACAGTCTGGTAGGGGAATCTCTAGGTTCTCTAAACTTGTCAGGTTCAGGATGGCGGTGGGGCAGAAATTTGGCAAGTGAGGGGAGCTCAGGGGATCTCTGGGTAGAGGAAGGACCGGGAGCTGCCTCCAGCCCGCCCTTCGAGCCCGTGTGGGCGCAGCTGCGTGTGTGGCCACGTGTATGCGGGAAAGGCTCTCCCTGCTCCTCCAGGCTGGAGTCCCCACCCCCACCCGCATGCTCCCATTGAAGTTTCTCTGTCTCCTCTCTGCAGTGCACAACCTGAACATCTGTACCTAGTGTCCCTCTCTGGCTGCACTGGGGGGCTGGTGTGAGGAAGGAGAGAGGGATACGAGGTGCTTACAACTGAGGAAGAGGGGATACTTTCCAGACTGGACCATTTGGGACCCCCTCAGCCTCATGGTCCAGCCCTCCAGAGCCCAGCAGGGGATGCCACTACTACCAAGATCAGAGCCCTGGAAGGGAAAATGCTACCACGGTGGTCCTCGCTCTGCTGCTCAGCTTCATTCTGGGAGGATAGGAGACTTAGAAGCTGCTTTCCCTGCTGTCTATTCAGCTCTGCCTGTCTCCATTTCCATCTGTGCTGCCTCTCTCCCCACTTTCACCCCCTGTTCTTCTGGCCCAACCATCTTTTCTCTCTCATCTCCCTCCCGTCAATGGCTGGGCCCCAAAGGGGTTGGGGTGGGAGGACTAGGTGATGCTGTCCTCCTGCACCGGGTAGAAGATGTGTGGGAGGGCGGCCAGGAAGCTGTCTGAACTGGATCTTTGAACCAAAGGGGGTCCCAGTGGGCCTCCCCAATGTATGGGGTTTTCTTTTCTTTTCCTTTTAAAGCATTTCACTTTCAAAGGAAGCCGGGCCTGTATGGAGGAAGTGGGGTAAACTCAGGCACACAATCAAAATGCCTTTGAACCTGAGCTGAGAGCTCTGAGGTCCAATCCTGTTCTGGGTCAGGGGCTGGCGGGGGGCTGGGAGACCCTCGATGCCTAATTGACAGTTAATCAAATGGGGGTGGGGGCTGAGGGGAGAATGGGGGCTGCAAGCAAGCTGTTCAGGATTGGATGGGTATACCTCTTTCCAACTCAATGCAAAAGCCAGTCTGTTAGAGGGTTTCTTGCTTGCATCGCGGCGGTGGGGAGACATGCTTCTGTTGCTTAATGAGCTCACAGTGCAAGCTGTCTCCAGCTGGGGAGCTTGTGGAGGATTTCAAGGCAAAGTTAACACTGTGGTTAGTTATCGCTGGCTGTCATGATTCAGGCTCTGGAGACATAATGATCTTATTAAAATGAGCAAACAGGAGGCAGGCTCCTCTGCAGAACTCTCTGGGATAGGAGTGGGTCTGGTCACTCACAAATCCAGGGGAGCCCCAGAAAATTGTTCCTCTCATAGTTTGATGTGAACTGAAGGGAACTTGGAAGGGGGCTACTGTGGGGACCTGAGCTGGGCATTAAGCCATGGGGACTCAGAGCATGCGCTGTGGAGACCAGTGGATCTGGGTTCAAGTCCTGGTTCTGCAGAGTGAGCCTGGGCGAGGTGCTAAAATTTTCTGTACCTCCGTTTCCCCATCTGTAAAATAACAGTAACACCAGCACCTCCCTTGTAGGGTGGTTGTAATACTTAGGGGAGACAACCCAGCACCAAGCATGTAATAAATGCATGCTGAAGGGTAGTGGTAATGAAGGACCAGGGCTGAGCAGAGTATCTCCAAGCCTCAAAGCTAAGAATCCCACAGGTGACACTCCGAGGATGAAAGGGGGATGTGAGGACAAAGTATCAGGACTGCAGACACCTTGGAAGTCAGCTAGTCCAGGTCTACCCTTTTGCAGGTGAAAAAACAGAGGCCCAGAGAGGGAAGTGAGTTGCTAAAGATCACCTGATGAGCTGGGGGCAATGCCAAGCCTAGATCGAGGCTGCTTCTACCACAGCATCTGAGCCAACCCGCAGATGCAAGGAGGAATGGAGAGTGCAAAACACACCCCCATTTACTTGACTTTTCCCTGCCATGTGAGAGTGGGTTATGGTGACTCCCCTTATTTGCCATGTTCTCACATCTCATGAAAACTGATTTCCATCCCTGGGAGTGGGTGCCTAGGAGGTTAGAAGAGGGGACACGGGTGTGGAGGGGTGGGGAGGAGAAGCTGGCCCAGGATAAGCAAAAGCGGCTTGAGAGTTGCCTGTATTTGCCAACTAATCCAAAAGTGGCAGGAGAAAGAACAGTCAAAGGTGGCTGTGGATGGTTGCGGGAACTTCCAAACCAATGCCCACTTCTCATTTCTTCTCCCGCCCCACCTCGGCCTAACCTCCAGAGTGAATTTTCTAGACAATCAATCTGGATGAGGTCATTGCCCTGCTGACAGCCTTTCCCCGGCTCCAGGGTGATCAAGAATGAAGTCCGGATGCACGGCGGCCTGGCACTCAAAGCCCTCCATGCTCAGCCTGGCCTTCCCACTGCCCAGTGCCTTCAGTCCCTGCCTCAGCCCAGGTCCCCCTCAGGCCCTGCCCTCTCGTGTCTCACGCTTTCTAGGTGCCACCCACTCTCCTCCATCACCCAGAGTCCTGCTTCACTCGATCCCATTCTAGACCCCCATAAAGCAAGCTGAATGGATTTCCCTTATTATTCACTTGCATTTGTCATAACTCAAATTTCTCAACTGGAAAATAGGGGTAAGCTAAGAAATTGTTCCAACCATGACTTCCCCAATATTTCCACATGCAAGGGATGGTGAGCTGATATCTTTGAATTGAAGGTAGGGAGCTAAAAAGGTCAATGAACAACCCAAAGACTTTGAAAATGGAAATCCTAATCAAAGGCTAGGATGAAAGAGAAGATAACTGCCATGAAAGGGTTCAGGACCACCAGTGAGATCCTCTGCCAGGCCTTGGTTTCCTCGTCTGTGCAAAGGGTGTTGGAAAAGTTGGCTTCCAGGAACCCTTCCAGCTCTGACATAACCTTCTGGATGAAGGGCCACTTGGGTAGGAAAACAACCCCTCTTCCCCCCCCAGAAAGCTGCGGAAGCTTTATGGGGCCTTGATGTGATTGGCGAGCAGGAGGGCTGGGCCCAGGGAGGGCTCCGTGTGCCCTCCTGGCACTGCTGGCCTCTCCTGTTCTGACCCAGCCATTATCTACAGGAGAATTCCGTCAGGGAGGGGCGCAAACAGGGCTTCAAATAATTTTGTAATATTTTCTTTCTATAAAAAGGATCTGAAGCAAATATAGCACATGTTAATATTTGTTCAATCTGGGTGGTGGGTGTTTTTTACAGTTTTCTCCTTTTTTGTATGTCACAAAATATTTAACAAGTTAAAAAAAGGATTTGGTGAGCCTTTTCTCAGTAGTAATATCCCCCTGACTTCCTCCACTTGTAACTGGGGGGCACCATCTTCAAGTGCAAACCATTTATCAATAGAAAGGACTGAATTTGGGGGCGGTAAGATCCCCATTTCAGGAGGTCTTCAAGTAGAGGCTACTGAATATTGTGGAAATGATTACTAAAACAGGTAGAGGTGGAAGTCTGTGATCTCAAAGGACCCTCCCAGTTTTCAGTTTTTATAATACAGCTTTCTTCAGACTTTGCAGGGCCAATGGTGCTGTCTTTGGTTCTGAATCCCAACACCAATGGACTTCTGAGCACAACATAGAAAGGAGAACAGTAATTCCTTCCATTCTGGTCACTCTAAGATACAAATTAATGCTCCAAATTTCCAGGCTATTCTGGTGTTCAAAATGACTCTTCAAGGGGCTTCTGTCATTTGCTCTCCTAAAACTGCTTCTATCACTGCATTCAGCTGGACTTTGCTTGTTCTTCCTCATCCTTATTCTGTAACAACACTGAACTGGGAACCAGAAAGCTTGGGATTGAGTTCCAGTGCAGTCATTGACAAGCTGCATGACCCAGAGAAAATCCTTTCACTACACTGAGCTTCTGATACATCATCTGCCAAGTAGAGATAATTGCATCAGGTGACAGAATGCTTGAAAACATGCCTGCAAAAATACTGAAGTGCAATATTACTATTAAGTGGTAATACTAGTATGATTCTTGCTCCAATTACTATGAAGTGAAACTATCTCTCAGGGTGGAAAGCAAAGAAGGCTGTGACTGTAGGGGGTTGAGTTAAGCTAAAATAACTCTTGATAAAGTTTTGAGAAAAATTGTCCAGTTGGCTTCCCTATGGCTAAATGAAAACCTTTTCAGAGGGTGCCTGGGGATACTGGCAAGCATCAGGGAATTTCAGAGTGGAGGTGGGCAGCAAAGCTTCTCTAAGTGGAAAGGATGGTGTGGTGTCATTCGTACTTGCTGAGCTGAGGGGAGTCAAGGAAGTAAGGGCCCTCTTGGATAGTATACAGGGTTGGTGGGCTGAGTGTCAGGGTCTGCATTCTAGTCTGGCTCTGCCTCTGACCTGTTCACATAATGTAGCATAGCTGGGTTCAAGTCGAACTCCCCCACTTACTAGCTGTGTGAACCTGGAAAGTCACTTAACTTCTGCAACCTTCACTTTTCTCTGACGGAAAATAGGTATACAAAAACCTAGCCACCACTTGGTTATAAGATTAAAATGAAATTTTGGATGACAGAAAGCTTGCCAACCCATAGCACTGTATGAGGTTGGTATTTAGCCTCTCTGAGCCTTGGTATTTATCACCTCACAAATGGAGCCTGGTAGGCCTGACCTCACAAAGATGTAAGTGGAGTGAGGTTGCAGAGAAGAATCAGACACACGCACATTTTGCTAACATTGTGGAGGAAGAGGGGAGACGGGCAGTGGAGAGATGCTGGACTAGAAGTCAAGAGACTGGGATTCTGATACCTGCTCTACCACTATTCAACTGCATGACTTTGGACAACTTGACCTTGGTTTCCACATCTCGAAAATGAAGAATAGACTCGGTCCCTGCCAGCTCTAATGTTCTACAGATCCATGCCTTGGGCTTCTCCCTAACTGAGTTCTCTGAGCTTGCAGAGCTAAAGCAGTTCTCCACATGCCCCCTTGCAGAGCTGGCCTAAAGCTCTCTACGGGAGTGGAGGGGGGGCCCTGCAAATGCCACTGACTTCCATTTCATCCCTGATTGGAAGGGCCAAGCATCAAGGTCCAGAGAACAAACAGGCTCTCCTTCCCCTTTTGAGTGAGCCCCAAAGTGGGCATGGTGGGCCCTGGAAACTCCAGATAGAGACTCTGGGGCTGTGAATTCAAAATCTTGGTGTTCTGCTGCACTCCCTGGCTCCAGCCTCATGTTCTTTGCTGTTGGCATCTTTGACTGGAAAAGTAATTGCTCTTGTCATTCTGCTTTTTGTTCCTGTCTATATTCCAGGAATAAGATATCTGAATGACATTAAATAACCTGTATATAAAAGCCCTTTCTAAAGTCCAGAGCAGTGAACACAGAGAGGTGGGCTCTAGGGCTGGAAGAGAGCCAAGGACATCTTCCCACTGGCAGCCTCTCCAGGTTCCCAAGAAAGGGGAGTCTGCACAGGTGGACACACAATGGGAGAGGAACTTCGTGCTTCCTGAAATTGAGTCTGCTGATCCAGCCTTGCAAAGAGCACAAGCCCCCTCATCCTCCCTCACCCCAGGGAACACACCTCACCTCATTCTTTCTACTGGGTTTGAATTCTTCCTCTCTTGACTCAGTGGCTCTCAGCAAGGCTAATTTGGGTTCTGATTCACTGGCTGCACAGTGCTGACCTGCCTGGGCTGAGGGCTCCATGGCGCCAGCAGTGAGTGTGCTGAGGAAGGCTGACAGTGGTCAGCGGGCACTTTTGCTGGCCCTAGCTGCCTCCTCACGTTGACGACAGTTAACTCATGATTATCAGAGTGAGGCTTAGGCAATGTTCAGCCTCAACCAGCAGCCAAGCCCATGCTTAGGACAACCTTAGGAAAATCAAGTCACGCACACACCATGTAGGGCATTCCACAGGCAAATACAATGACTCCCCTGTCCAATATTTTGATTCCTGGCTATGGTTCTCCTTGTTAGGAAAAAGTGGAATAATTTGCCAGTGCCCATTTAAAGGTAAACATCAAGCAATATCATGGCAGAGAAAGTGCATCTTCACAACCCCATGACTATTTACTGAGCATCTACTAAGTGCCAAGTACTTGCTTTAGGCACTGTGATGGCAGAGAAAGGGAGGAAGCAGAAGTACAAATGTGAATCAGATATGGTGCTTGGCTGCAGGTAGTTTATGATGCAGTTGTCAAGGTTTCTGGTACCCTTTTGCAGCACTTATTCCTGCTATTGCTAAGGAGGATGTGTGGGGGAGTGAGCAAGGGAGGGACAGAGCCCTGAGCCCTGCCTTCCTGGCCCCTCCTTCAGGGTGCAAGTGGAAAGCCACCAATTCGCTCAGCATAAATCTAGCACTGTGCCAGGTGCTAGGTCAATAACATTGAAAACACACACACACACACACACACACACAATCCCTACCCCACAGGCTGATGGTCTTGCTAACTCTCTTCTTATATAGATGAGGAAGCTCTTGCCCAGGAAGGGACAGTGACTTGCCCAAAGAAAAAGATTCACAGGGGCCAGAAACCAGGTCTTCACATGCCCAGTCCAATGAATGCTCTTTCCACTATGGCATCCAGCCTCTATCTAACAACATTCCATTTTAGAACTATGAAACAGTAAAACCTGAATTCCTGTCCCAGCGTGGCCTGCCACACAAGCTAGGAGGCTTGTGAGGACACCATCGTAACCTGAAGTACATAAGAGCATTTTGCTTTTATGTTCTGGGAGAAAATACCTGGTTCTTTGGAGTCTGTCTACTTATAGTCTTAATTACTTGCATGTACGAGATCTTGCAATCTGTGCCTAGGGACTCTTTGAATTGCAGATTAATATTCAACTAGCTGGAATGATCTTCAGAAAGAGGCTTGTGGTAATTAAGTTGGTTAGAGAACACTTCAAGCTAACTTTTTTT